>BQNB010095605.1:0-21779 GCA_026074375.1 Tanacetum coccineum
TATTCCTTTAAAAAGAGATGTAAGCTACTCTTATGATGAATGCATAAAAAGAGATGTAAGACTAAAGACTAAGACATGTGCATATCAGTCAGAAGCAAACCAATTATATTATAACATTGGCTACTGTTATGATGAATGCATACAAAATGTTGTATAAAGTTGAATGCATTTACAGTTTTACTTAAATGTTTTTTAGGAAGACAATTTCATGTTTAAGAGTTTTTAATTGATGATTGTGATTTGTGAGTAATATTTGTTTGGATTTTTTAATGTTTTATAATATTTTTTTGGATGACAATTTGCCATATACTAAAATATTATAAAACACATAAACGTTTCCCCGCCGTACCCGTTTCTTGAATTTTAGGATGTTGCCGTTTCCCGGTACCCGTACCCGTACCCGTTCCCGTCCCCGTTTCCGTCCCCGTGCAACTTAGCATCTAAACATTAATATGGTCAAACATTAATATGGTCGAAGTACTTTAGTCAGAAAGTGACATATACGATCCCAGTAAAATATATCTAAAATTACCTTAACACTCCTGCCTGATTCTAAGAGCTCCAGGTACCATAACTTGGTAACACCAAGTTATGGAGTGTCACGTCAGCTTTTTCACATTGTAATCCTCAGAACATCCAACCGATTAACACATAACAACTACACCAAAAATATCATCAACAAACCTGCCTCTTAATGTAGTATTATTATTGTTGTTGTTACTAGAACGATACTCCGTACATATAAATAGATAGTTAAAACAGACAGAGTGCTTGCCATTGCATGCAAAGAAATAATCATACCAGAGAGACCATTGGCCAATTGATGCTCTCAGATGTTTATTCTTATTAATAAAAGACAGAAAAGAGGAGTTGTTGATTATGGGGCAAATCGTTCAATCAACCACAGAGGGAGGCAACAACCCTTGTAAACCTTCACCTCAATTGCCTCGCTATATTCAGTTGTATGAGTTTTTTTTTTTTTTTTTTTTTTTTTTTTGCCCCAAACCCTTGTTCTGGGTTGAATGGTGTGTTTTGTAGTAGGTTTGTTTGGTTTACTTTTTTGAAATTTACAGTTTTGTCCTTTGACTTGGTCAACTGTTTTTTTAGAACAAGGGTGATTTGGTCAGTTAATGTTGTATACTTTTACTTTTAGCAGTTCAAGACAAAATAAGGTGGTTTCCACACGTGTTACGTCACACGCAACCTACATTGAAATTTGAAACGAAACCATGGGCTATTGCTATTCTACACAAGTCGAAAAGAGAAACCACAAAACTACCCTTCAACTTATTAAACATTTCACCATACAAGTAAAGTAAAAACGAGACAATAGTTTGTCCTTAAAATAAATTATTATCTGTTTTACACTTTTAGTTTAGGAATGCAACATGAAATGAAAAAAATTTAAAGTTGGAAACATAGCAAAACAATGTTACAAAATTTAGATCCACATCCACTTTGATTTCTACAAAATTATTGGATGCTTAGTCGTCAAAACCCCAATACGAAAAACCTTAAAACACTTTATAAAATAAGAAACATATTAGTAGTGGTAAATAACAAGGCTCGGATCTGTTAACAAAATCAAAACAAGAGGACAAACACCGCCATGGCTGCAATAATGTTAAACATTGCCAAGCCAAGCTACGGAGAGTCTCACTCATTTGATCAACACTCATCAACTCAGACACCATTTTATCTTCACAGCCTTATTTTATTTATTTATGGGAAGCGAGGATGGTAAAGTAGTAGAAAGCAGCAGAATCAGATATAGTCGATCATATACGACCATCAATGGCTAAAGAGCCAAAGGGTCAGGTCACAACTATTATTTAAGAAAATCATAGACAGACCATTTTTTGTTTCACTATGTTCGTCTCATTTCTAAGAGTTGGTGTTAACGTATGAGCCTACATCTTATGGGTGTTTGCTCTTATACCTGTTTTTTTTCTTTTTTTTATTATTTTTATTTTATAATATGAGTAACAAGCAGTGGTTGCGATCCGGGTCGGGTTTGGTGTTGGTTGTTGGTATGTTCAGAAAAGGGTGAAGATAATCAATGTATACCTAATTACCAATTAAAGTTACCGGATATCACTTGAAGTCGTGCGATTACTTTATAATAAGATTATTCGACCTTATGTCTGGGTTACACAAATACCTCTTTGAGATAAAATCAAGTGTTTGTTCTTGTTTTAGGCACAAATCAAGAACCCTTCGCTTCTAAGTGTTTATGTTTTATGTGTCAGTGTCTTCCTTTCATGCAAGTGTTCATCTATATTTTTAGGGATGAAAAACTCTTAATTAAAAGAGTTTGTAACTCCTGGTCAAAAGAAGTTATGAGCATTAATTGACCAATTAATATCATAACCTCCTTCATAAATGCATAGTGGTTACATGACCATAATTATGGTTATTAAGTCAAACTTGAAACCGCCCATTTAATAGGTGTAGTTACAAACATTTAATGTTGAAACCACTTATTTAATAGACATTAAGCTAACCACTAAAATAGTCAGAGAGAATCAGTGACTTGATGGTGTACACTCCGTACCTCCAAACCCATTTTCAAGTATGATCCAATTCCCACAATTGCACTAAATTTCCAACAATCCTCCCCAATTTAATACAATTCTTTTTGCATAAAAATTAAACATAAAAGAAAATACGTGCATAAATGAAAATGTCATGATGATTGAATTTTCATCTTAGTAAATTACACGTTCAAATATTCGAGAACCGGGGTGTTCTAAGAATTGAACCCTTCAACCCATTTGAATACCTGAAGATAAAATACATACAAGTTTTCAAACACTTAAACACTCCTGACACTATACAAGCTATGTGTCCATATCCAATTCATAAATGTTGTAAGAGCCAAAGTTCATGCTCCCTGAAGCGGCAAAACCTCAACATTTACATGGGCGGTTCCTCTTTATTCATACTCCTGCTAAGCACTTTTTCAAATAAATTAACCATTGAGAAGTAAAGACTTCATCCTCCTTTTCAACAGTGTAACATTCCGTATTTTCATGTCATTTACGACGCTATTTAATCCACTATTTATTTCTATTCTCGCACGCGTTCACTTTTAATTTTAATAGTTAAGTTAAATCGCGTAAGTTAAAAATTTCATCGTTAAAGCGAAAACATACACCAAACGAATAAAGTTTTTCGTCAAGCAAGCATTATATAATTTCTACAAAGTAATAATCAACTTTTTTTATATTTATTTTATTGGTTACGTAAAACGTTTACTTTTCGCAATAAATTACATTTAGGTATACCCGATAACACCAAAACATTTCCACGCTTCAACAAATACCCATTTTTATACCCAATACCCAAAACTTTCAAAATATCATCACCTATATCAATATAGGGCCGATATGGAATGCAAATAAAAAGATACAGAATCAAGTTTTAAAACCTATATTTAACAAAATATTCAAAAAGGGGGCTGTATTAATGCTCGCTTTTTAAAGGCATGGATTTTATAGAATATAAAATAGTAACGTCTCTAACGATTTCATCATTAAAGAACTCGAAAAATAATTATATAACGAAGAAGAATACGCAATTACTATTTTACTACGATAATTAACACTTTTATAAAAAGTTACTGTTCATCAGAGGTGTTTATTTTTGGAAAACATCATAATAAATAAACTTTTAACTACGAGAAACGTACCTCGCATAATCTATAAAGAACGGAGCTATAACGAATGAGATAATCATTTACTGGGCTTAATTAACGATTTCTAAAAGTTATAAAAAAATTTATAACTGGTATAAACAGTGAAAATCACTGTTCATCAGAGGACTAAAAATATAAAAATGTCAAATTTTGATAACTCGTTTTAATACGAAAGTGTGGACATAAGAAACGTAAGAAACGGGCTTAAAACGATAAAGTTACGCACTATTTTCTAACTTGTGCACTATTTCCTGAGATGAATAGTGTTGGTTCGTCATTAATAAAAAATTTTGCGAAACATTTTGGAAATACTTAAATAATATTTATATTTGTTTTAAACTTTATAAATATTATTTTACAAAGCATAGAACTAAGTTATGCGATTATACGAGCTTAAATACATGACATTTATTTATCAAATGCGATTTAATTATTATTTCACAAACACGATTAGATGGCGATGTAGCTATATAGAATTATATACGGCATTAGTTATTCATAGTACTTAGTACTTATTCGACCGATATCTACTGAAGGTTGCTTTCGGAATATTTTCCCCGTGACGCGATATTCATTCACTCGACTTATTCTTCACTTCACTTCTGAGGTGAGTTCATACTCTCGCATTTCAATCTTTTGAATGTTTTATAAACCCGCGAGGGAGATACATGCTTGTTTACAAACTCTTTTACATACTCGTTTATTTATAACAATGTGATTATTTTTCAAAGACTTAGTCAGTTCATAGCCCCATTTCTATCTACTTGTTTTACAAACTCTACGGGGTGGAATTACATGCTTGTTTTACTACAACACAAGTGTTATAAAACTGTATGCTATTGTCGTGATCATATTATTTCCAAGTACCGCTTGCCCACAAATCCCCTTTATCATGAACCGTGAGTTGCTATATTAGTAAGCTGAGCATTGGGAGCATTCGAGTCGCGCGGATATATTTTTGAAGGCTTAATAACTTGTATACCATTCGACAAACGTTTAAAAAAAATGTTTCTATTGCATTATAAATGGGATCCTTTGTAACTCTGATTTTAATATAATGAATATGAAATTTATTTAAACGTCTCTTTTCAGGTCGTTTTCTGTGACTTGTACTTTGTGCCTTGAAGTCACACCCCAATGTTACTATTCCGATGCCGTCCGATTTTGGGGGTGTGACAAACAGGTTCAAGCTGCTACATTGAACTCAACTACTAAGTTTCCTCAGTAGGGAGTTTGGTGTCCTAGCATTCAGCGACTTGGTTGGAATTTAACCCATCCCTTCAGTAGACTTTAAAACCAAGTCTCTAGCCAATCTCTTCGTCAAGTGACCAGCTAAGTTTCGTTGAGACCTCAAAAAATCTATAAATACCACCCCATTCGTGATAAGTTCACGAATCATGCTATGCCTAACACCTAAGTGTCTAGACTTCCCATTGTACATTTGACGATAAGCCTTTGCCAATGTAGCAGCACTATCACAAAGGATAGATCTGGGTGCTATAGGTTTGGACCACAATGGAATCTCAAGAATCAGGTTTCTCAACCATTCAGCCTCCTTACCAGCAGTTGCTAAAGCCACAAATTTAGATTTCATTGTTGAACCGGTGATGCAAGTTTGCTTTTTGGAAGCCCAAGAAATTGCACCTCCACCAAGCATGAATACCCAGCCGCTGGTAGACGAATTATCTTCAGTATTGCTGATCCAGCTTGCATCAATGTATCTTTCCAACATTGAAAAAGAGGAAACCAATATATGTTCAAACAATAAATCCATATTTTTTTCAAATACGGCCAATACCCTCATGAATTGGGTGCTTGCTAATGCTGAGTACGCAGGATACTAGTAAACTACTCTGTTTACCCCTAAAAAAGCAATACTCAGCTTGTACAGTCATGACAAACATCAAGCAGCCAATCACCTTAAATACTCAAGTTGAGAACAGCTTTGACCATTATTTGTTCATCAGCTTCTCCGACTTATATCTGTAGGGAGTACTCACGGGAGTACAATCAATTAATTGAATTTCTTTAATATCTTCTTAATATAATGAGACTGAGAAATTTCTATTCCATTACTTTCATGTTTAATCCTTATACCAAGGATAATATTAGCCTCCTCCATGTCCTTCATGGAGAACTTAGATGACAAGAATTCATTTGTCATGTCAACCTGAACTTGGTCAGTGTCAAAGATCAACATGTCATCAACATATAGACAAGTGATGACTCCTTTACCAGATTCATCAAATTTGTCATACACCTCATTTGTCAGCTTGGTTAAGTAAATAACCACTGGACAAAATCACTTCATCAAACTTTTGATGCCATTGCTTAGGTGCAATGCTTTAGTCCATATAGAGAACTTAATCAGTTACACCACTCCTTATTTTCATTGCCAAGCATGATGAAGCCCTGAGGTTGGTTCATATAGACATCCTCATCTAATTCACCATTCAAGAAAGTTGTCTTCACATCCATCTGATAAATAATCAGATTGTGAATTGATGCCATAGCAATCAGTAGTCTTATGGTACTGATATGTGCCACTGGATCATAAGTATCACAGTAGTCCTATCCCTGACTTTCCGTCTATAACCTGCTATAAATTGACTAGTCTCTAACCTTGAACTTTCAAATAAGTTTCCATCTACCTTGAGTTTTCTTTTGAAGATCTATTTGTAACCTGGAGGTAGATCAGTCAACACCCAAGTGTTGTTGCACATGATGGAATTCATCTCATCATTAATTGCCTCTTTCCAAAAAGCAACATCCTAGGACTTTATTGCTTCATCAAATGCTTTAGGATCATCCTCAACATTAAAGCAATATGAGTGTTGGTCAGAGACCTCATCCTTTGTTCCTTCAATTAAGTATAATTGAAATTCAGATCCAAAGTTTTATTGGAGTCCTATTCCTTTTGCCTTTTCTAAGATCAGGTTTAGGTTGTTGAGTCACAACCTCTTCAGTGACCTCTCTAGGGACCACTGAACCGCCAATGTCTTCAGTTTCATTTATCAAGGACATCTGACTTGGTCTAGGGACGGATGGAAAAATCTATTCTCATCAAAGATAGCATCAAAATGTAGGAATATGTACACGTAAAATAATATATGTGCGAGAATTTTATTCGAGCCTATAGGGACGCACACGTTAATACGTAAAACAATTATAGTAAATATATTAAATGTAATATATTTAGTGATAAAGCAAAACGATCGTTAAATAATTTTTATATATATTATTATATATATATATATATAAAATATATATATATATTATATATATATATATGATAGTATATTATCTATATATATTATATATATATATATATAAATATATATATATATATATATATAACGAAAGTATCATTAGTCGTTAATAGTTAAACGAACGACTAATATGCAATAATGGAGAAAGGAAAGTTGCGGTTTGCCCCCTCTTTTCCTCTAGTCGGTCGAACACCCAACCCATAGGGATTGGGATTTCCTAACTTACAAGCCAAGTTTAGGTGGTTATATAAGGAGGCTTATGGTGTTTTGTTTTTTGATAACTTGAAAATAAAATCCCTTTCCTCTCCTCTTGCTTGGTGCAATCGATCGAAATCCACAAAGGGGTTTCGGTATTGGGTTTTGTTTGACAAAGAGAAACCACAAGGGTTTCAATAGTTGATTTCGTAAAGAACGTGGTGGTTTGATTTGCTTTATTACTACTAGTACTAGCATACTTAATTGTTTGCTAAGAACGTATTGTGTGTGTCGAAGTAGAGAAATCTTGGTTTAGATTTTCGGTGGTTTTGCATGGTTATTAGTTTTATACACACACGTATATTCAAGATTGTGTTCGTTTGATTACTAAAAGGTACACATATCTTGATCCTTTGTTGATTATATATTCTATACGTGTTTTAATTACTCCGCTGCGTACTCGTGTTAATTAAAAGTTAATTAGATCATAAAATCCAACAGTGGCATCACGAGCCATCGTGTAGAATTTATAATTACAAAGATGTAAAATTTGACAAATTAGGATTCTTGATTATTTTTAAGCCCTTTGGGCGTTCTTGATTATAAACATTAGATCTTTATAGTTAAAATTTATTAGACGAAACACTATGTTGTATGAAATTTTATGTGTTAAAAATCGAGAGTTTAAGTTGTTAATAGATCGGTTTTTTCTAGTAACTAATTGTTAATTGGTTATCCGTGATAAACACATGCAAGTTTATCATGGATTGATATATGATACTTGATTAATTGTTAATTGTTTGTCATGCAAATTGTTGATTAAAACTATAATAGACATAAAAGTTGAGTTTTTTTAGTTTTTAGATTGTTTGACACCCTGTCACTAAAAAATTCGTAAAATATGCATCGTAAGTCGAACAATTCTAAAATATTTGTGGTAGATCCACGGCTCAGTACGTTACAACTTTGTAGTTTACTGCAAAAGCTGAGGAAGACCCTAGCTATGTCCTGACGGGGCCTGAAGTCGACTGAAATTTTCTGTAAGCTTTTATGTGCTATGTGGTATATATTTATATATGGCTTACGCAATCAATTATATCGATGTATGTGGCCCGATTCATTGGAAGAAGGAGCTTTATATGAATATATACATAGTTTAATTATTTGATAATCAGGATCATCGTTTATATTTGCATGAGTTAATTGTTAAGTGTTTAAATAAATGTTATGTGTATTAGTAGTTTATATTTATTATTTGTTTTTATAAATTTTTGACTTGTGTAAAAACAAAAAGGTTTTTCGAAAAATAAAATATAAACATGACTAATAATTATGAAATAAGATTTATTATAGACTATTAATTGCGAAGTCTTATGAGAAAATCGGGTGTGGTTATCTATAATGTTAAGGCTCATACCTTAACTTCCTACGACGAGACTTGCAATTTAATAAGTTTATAATGTGTTTTCTAAATTAAAGAGTTAAAATTTTATCAATGACGAAATTTGCAAAAGTACTATTTATTTGCAAGGCATATCACTAAGGGTTCGAGGTATCATACTCTATAATATCCCTGATATCTTGCAGTTAATTAGAAAGTACGAATGGTCTAGGGTTTGAATGATTTTTAATCATTCTTTAATATTTTCCCGCGATAAAATAAGAATTCTTTCGATTTGAAAACACGTTGAATCGTCTATTTTTAAAAGGTATCACTATTTATATATAGGATGTATAGAAAATAAGTGACCCCATAATAAATAATTTAATTGAGTAAAGTTTTATTAAAATTTATAATACGAAGATGTATGCGTGCTTCTTCGTACATATTTGTCACGTCAAATATAAATACCATTTTAAAATAAGTTGTTGCCATCAAATTTTTAAGGACACTTGCAATTGATTTTTTACATCACGTGAGACGTATGTAGATTGCAACCCAATGTGATTATACACTTTTCGTGAGACGTTGGTGTTACGTAATCACAGTTCTTGATTGGACGACTTAATCAGGTTAATTTGGTGAGACCTTAAGCCCGAGGCATAGATGGGATGAAACATGTTTACTAGTATATTAATGTAATAAAGCAAGTCTCATAATGTTCTAGGAATTGCACCGGTGGCAATTATTGATCGTCAATTAACTTTTGAATACACCATTACTAGCAGATCAACTTATGTGATGGTGTTAGGTCAAGTAAGATTCTAGCCTTTATAAAATTAATTGTTTATACAGTTAAACATGGGTAGTTAATTTTCTTCAAGAAGTATTATTGAAAATACTAAATTCTTGAACTTTTTGTATGTTTTATTTTACCAGGGTAAAAACCCTTTACCCAAAAAAAACATGTTCAAAACATAAACCATCGGCTTTCAAGTCGATGTTTGAAAGAGAAAAACTTTCTGGTACTAAATTCAATGACTGGTTTCGTTCACTCAAGATGGTCTTGAGAGTTGAAAAGAAAATGTTTGTCATTGAACAACCTATTCCCCCTGCTCCTGCTGCCGATTCCACCGCTCAAGTTCTTGCGGACTGGAATGCGGTATATGATGCTCATAATAAGGTTGCTTGTCTTATGCTAGGAAGTATGACTCCTGTGGAATCGTAGAGGGGAGGGGGGCTGAATACGTTTTCATTAAAAACTTAAATCTTTTGTATCAAACAACCAATCAAGTTTGACGTAATATGAAAGGTGTCTATAATACTTCTACTACAATTAATATACTAAAGAGCATCAAGCAAAGCACATCACCACGACACAATATATATAACACAAACATAAACATATTGCAAATATAAATATAAAACGATAAAGACAAATATAAATGTAAAGCGATAAGTAAAAGAAATCGAAAACCAGACATGATGATTCTTAGTGGTTCGGCTACGAAGCTCCTCTTCGCCCAACTCCACTCCCCGAGTACCCAACTCAAGAGTTACTTCACTAGATCAACAAGCTCCTTTTAGGCAGAGAAAACCATACAACGCCGCTTACACTTTATCCAGTACTAAGCTAAATACCGAGTCCTACTTCGAGGTAGAACCAACCTAACGTCGCTTACACTTTTTCTTGTACAAAGCTAAATACCTAGTTCTTCTTCGGGTACAACCAAACCCGTTATGTTTTATGGCCCAACATAACAAACCTTGTGTTTTATGGCCTAAACAAATAAACCAACTAACATCTAGTTTGTTGTATAATAAACGATACACAATGGTGTATGGTCATGATCCAAGACATATGTGTCAATTAGATGTACAAACCTAATCTAAACATCAAGATCACTAAGCATGGTGTTGTTAATGAAGATGACAAGACTCAAATCTTGTTGTGGTGGATCTTCATATATGAGCTTGTGGTGGATGATGATGGCAAGATCTCTAAGCTTGCTCAAATGGATGATTATGTAGAATCATGCTTGCAACAAATGAAAGTTAGAAGCATTATGATCAAGGATTAGTGAGGTTCTAAAGACATGATCAATTGTGTTTTTAAATTGTAAAAACTTGATTACAATGATCCCTAAATGTGTGGATAAATGTAGGAGAATGGATTTGAAAAGAGTTAGTGAAAAAATAAGCAAGTGAGTGGTATTTATAGAAAATCCAAAACTTGGTCGTCAAGGTGCTACGGATCCAGTTATGGTGGATCCGTATGCCTATTTAGGTGGATCCGTGGGCCAATTTCAAAATTGTTAAAAACTCTTTTTAAATCTTTTAAAATTATTTTCTTAGATCTTTAATGTACTTAAAAATCTGATTAGATAATGTTCTAGATGAAAAATCAATCTTAACATTAAAAAGGAAAGATTTGTATTATATGAAATATCTTATAAGATTTGTTTCTAATAGTGGTTAATCCTATTTTGTCTTGTTCACTAATGTGATTAGTTATTATTAAGTAAAGGATTACTTAAAAGCATTTGTTTAGTGGTGATGTAAGTAAACTTGCATGGGTTTATGCAAATGAGTGTTTTAGTATGCATGACAAAATAGGTTTTGCTAGTTTATAAAAACGTGTTCATACTTTGTATGAAAATGCAAAACGAGGTTTGAAAAAGAATGATTGACCTTGAAAATACTTAGTGACTCTAAAAAGTATTTTAATAATTCTTAATGGTTTGTTAAATGGGTTGATCATAATGCAACTTAACAAACATACTCGTACCTTTTGTTGAAGCATGAGTAGACTCGAGACGTCGAGAGGTGTTGATGTGGTATGCGTTGATGAGTTGTGGTCACGAGTAACTTGCGTATTTTACGTTATGTATTACAAGTTACTTGTTTGTCATTATTAAAACCAAAGTACTTGTTTAGTTTAAATATCATAGTATTTGCACTAACAATCTCCCCCTTTTTTATGATGACAAAATGTAAACTGTAGCACATATTAAAATTTAAAAGTTACTCGTTTACACTTACTTCTCCCCCTTTTGTCAAAACAAAAAGGTGCATGCGCCAATCCTTCTCCTTTTACACTCTACAATCCCTATTGTCGAAAAAGGCGGGTCCTTAGAGTTAAACTTTGTTTCTCTCCATATAGGCGAGCTTGCATCATCCCTAGTGAAGTTATACTTCAATCTTCATCGTCTAAACACCTCAAAGCTATCTACTTTGATACCCTCATGCTCTCCCTAGCTCACTGCACTCATATGATTATTGACTTTGGTTGCTAATGAATCCATGAATCAAATTTATTACAAAGACTTAACCTACATCAAGGGTTAGTTTTGTGCAACATAATATGGGGCAATTACATATATACCCACTAAAACTTGCATATATACCCAAAACATGCTTAACTTGCATAGTACATTATGCATTGAAAACTTGTGTTTTGGGTATATATGTAAATATTCAAGTTTTAGTGAGTATATATGCAATTCTCCCACATAATATATATATTATGAAGCAATAGGAGAAATATATGATGAATGCGTGTATGCTTCTTCTTGACGAATGCTCCCCCTTATTTGAGGCATCAAGGTATTATCGAAAGCCTACAAAAAAGCTTAGTGCGAAACTAGATTCTCCATTGGACGAGTATATATAAATAAATGTATATAAGATGCACTCTCTAAGTGCTTGACGGAAGCTCCCTCTTGTTTGGGACACCAATTAATCAAGTTATGGAAGTGTACTACAAAACAGAGTTAGTAGACAAGTGCACATATACATAATGACGATGATAGCAGTGTATGTAAAAAGAAATAGATGCATGAGAATAGTGTTTTATCCTAAGGTTTCAAAACATGTTTATGATCAAGTAACACAACTAATAGATGTAGTGCTAAAAGTTAAAAAACAAGAAATTGTAAATTTTGGCGACTAGTGAGGGACGGATCTACCAAAAGCACATACAGATCCACCAACCTTGGATCCGTCGATCTGTGAGACTCTCAAAAATAGGCATAACCCATTTTGCAGCCAAAACCCAAAGCACTTAGCATATAAACACTTAACTCATAAAGAATATCAATTAAGGGTCCCAAAAGGATAACATACAAAGTCATAAAGATGTTAAGCATCATGCAAATGTCAAGAATAATAATCTCACATAGTAAGATAGCAAAAATATAGATCATGATAGCAAAAATACATATAGTAAAAATATATATAGTACAAATACATATAGTAAAAATTTATATAGTACAAGTACATATAGCAACATAAATCATAAAAGAGATCATGATAGAAAGAAATACATATAGTAAGATTCTATCGAGGAACATGATATGCATGTCTTAGGTATGAGTACTCTAAAGTATGATAATTTCAAGAAATGTTAGAAACTAGACACATTTAAATGTTGTTTAAAAAAATAATAACCTAAATGATAAGAATAAAAAGAACCAAGACACATGCTCTATGACTAAGACTCAATTTACACCAAATTTATCCAACCAATCATACCAACTTTAATAAATGAGAACGGAATTCGCTTATTGACTGACACACCATTATTATGAGAATGACTTCTTTCAAGATGTCATTTGGATAAGGAGTACCATCGTATTTAGAATGAAATATTCCTTAAGAAATAATTATCTACCAAAGATGATGATTTTTTCGGATAGACTTTCGTCAAGGGTTGTATTGATAGATTCCTAAATCCTCAAGGATTGTTTGTTAAGCATTATGTGTGCTTTTTATGTGCGGGGTGTTCTAGGAAAAAACATTATTGTAAGACTTTAGGTCGAACTAAATGTTGACAATAAGGATGATTTGTTAAGAAGACATACTTTAAATATGTTCTTAGAGGCAAGAAAATAATAAAATAAAAATTATGACATATAAAAGTAAATTGATGTCACTAATATTTTAATGAGTCATGATAAAATATATATACTAGAAAGAAGTTATATTATGACAAGAATAAAAATAGTGAAAAATAATATGCACCTAGAAGTAAATGAAAATGATTCCATATAAAGGACAGTGGGGAAGGATGAGCGAGAATAAAGAGGGAAGGTGTTGAGCTAAGGTTGGCAAAGACGGTTTAGAATAATATATCGTTTGCACTAACGATGACAATAGTGATTGGGTTGCATGTGATCCTAGTGATTGGGTTGCATGTGATTGGTTGTCAATGTTGACGAACAAAGGTGGATGTGTGAGACGAGGTGGTAGTTCTTTCATAGTGAAAGAAAAATGAAAGGCACAAC
The DNA here is from genome assembly GCA_026074375.1 of Tanacetum coccineum. Lineage (NCBI taxonomy): Eukaryota > Viridiplantae > Streptophyta > Magnoliopsida > Asterales > Asteraceae > Tanacetum > Tanacetum coccineum. The sequence continues at coordinate 13,828 of BQNB010095605.1, forward strand.
AATGTGGTGACTCAATAATACTTGAAGATTGAATATCTTCTTTATGTTCTTCACTTGCTTGTAAGTGGAAACAAACTAAAAGACTCAATTGTGGAAAAGATGAAAGGATTACTGGTAATGGTTATTGAAAAAGTGTGGAATGTTCTTGAGGTGATAATTTTTTGGTATGGAAGTTTGCAAGTGAGAACCAATATTTGGTAGTGAAGGTGATAAAGTTGGTGAAGGTTCTTGATGTCAAGATTTTATAGGGATATGTTTTAATTATAATGTTTGTGAGGATTGAAGGTTCTTGAACTAACTATTACTATCAAGAGTAAAGTATAGTTGTTAGGTTTGAGTGTATGGTTGACAACGTTCTTGTAAGGTTGACTTAAGGGTTGAAGGTTCTAGTGATGAGGCAAATATTTAAAAGAGTGAAGTGTTCTTGTATTCAGGAGGTATTAGTCTTAATAGTGAAGTCAGGGTAAGATATTAGAACCAATTCGGTTTGTGTTAACGAGGTGTACATGTGTGGTGGAAAAAAAAGAAATGAGTCTGTAGGGTAAAGGTTCGTTTGAATTTGTTTCTATGGAATAAGAATCACATTTGTGAGTTCTTAAGAATATTTGGTGATAGACTATATGTGAACGAGTGTGTTTTCCCTCCCACTTAATCCGAGCACATCCGTACATAATGTGTCGAATAATAAAAATAAATAAAGAAGAAAACAAACAATGACGGAAGCGATGAGCTTGACAATGTTAAGACATATGACGGTTAACATATGACGATCTTCAACCGTAAAGTTACGTAGCTCTTCTCAAGCATTGCTAATGTTCGTAGAACAATCACATGATGAGGTATGAGGTTATCTTAAAGGTTACAGCGAAAATGGTGGAGGAAGATATTAGTCGTCTATATAGTGGTAGAGGCGTGTTTGAGGTTTTTGTGAAATGAATTAGGTATGAAAAAGTGAGTGATATAACCGTTTATAGTTAAGGAGCGGATCCCTAAAGATAGGAGACGGTTGATATAGTAATAAAAGAGCGGGAACAAGTTACTATGAGGAGTTTTGAGTATTTGATAGTTTATGATGAGGGACGGAAAGCATATTTCATGAAGAAAAGAATCAAGTAAATGAATGAGATAATGATCAAAGTGATCTAAACTAAAATCCTTAGGGATTAAGACGATTATGCATGTGTACTCGATAAATTTTAGTGACATGAGACAATACCCTAAACGCAAAAGATACTAAGTCACTTAAGCGTATGAATCATAACAATCAAATATATTGATGTACAAGACTATGTGACATCTATATGTTTATCTAGAAAGACGGACATAATGATATAGGGTGGGTGCATAAGAAAAACACGTATATCATATAAAAGCTCACATAAAACAATGATTACGTCACACACATATATCATATAAAACATGTTAGCATTTAGCGTTTAATAACACGTATCATAAAGATAAACTTAGAAATATTAAATCGGGATTGCTAACCGAAAACAAAACCATCTAAATAATTATGCATTCAACAATTAGGCAAGTAATCACTGAGTATCAAAATATCATGAAGAAAATATAATCATATCTCACGAGAACAAGTTAACATTTTGAAATCACAAAAATACGTATGCGATGTGCAAGTAGTCTAGATCGGCTAAGGAGAATCCTAATTACTACTTGTTTAATAAACTAACATTAGGCATATTTAGAAAGAGTCATTTAATTAAGTTACATAATGAATATGAGACTATTACTAGTGGTGCTCAATTCAGGCTAAACACGACCATTTTATGGGTTATACCACGAACCCAACTTCCTTCATGAAAGCAATTCAACCGTTAGGTTAAATTGAATTTCTAGTGCAATAGGTTCTCTAGTAGTCATTCTCATTTTAGAAGAAAACAGAGTTCCCAAATTTGCCTAATAAAGTGTGGCAAAGATGAAATTTGCATTGTCCACTAATACTTGGCCTAATGCGACTCAACTAATATGTTTCGATTTCGGTTCTCATAATCCTAATCATGATTTGTAGAATTCTAGGGTTAAATAAGAGAGTAAGCAAGATGTCGTAAGTTTAAACAAGATTGAGTCTTCTAAGATCTAGGAGTATACTTAAGTGTGACAATGTGCAATATGCTATACAGAGAGCATTTTAAAAATGCACCTTTGCATATCATTATAAAAGTAATCTAATTAAGGTTAATTACTTTAATAAATCTTGTGAATATTCCATTATAGAAATTATGATGTACTAAAGGTTAGTTACACGTATGTTAGACCTTAGACAAGTGTAAAAAGATAAAAATGAAGATATACAAATTTGATGACCACGGACGAATCTACCTAAATCAAAGACTGATCCAGGTATGCAGGATCCGTCGATCTGTGGGTGTCCAAAAATTGGACAGAACTCGATTTCCCATTATTTGGGCGATGGTGTTAACTTTTTAGTAATGGGAGAAGCTTATATATGTTATAAGGGTTCTTGGTTTGAACTTTCGGATTCGACGTCCAAGTTTTGATTATTACGTTGGAGTACTCGTGAAGTTCCCGATGGAATTTCTAAGTTTTCGATCCTACTTGGAGTGTGTTATGATTAGCTTGTATAATTGACCATAGCTAATAACACAAATATTTGAACACTTAGACTTAATAAAACATCTTCAATACAAGTGTGAATTGCAATTCAATAATTATTCTTTTCGTCATACAGTCGATTTCGTAATTTCATGTATTAACCGAAATTGGTTTAAACATGTAGATTTGGAAAATATATATGGTCGTTTTGTTGATATTTCTATGATCTAGATAAATTCTAATCTCAACTTCATGTTCATATTTCGAACATTTGTAATTGGATAGAATAATGAGATTAATTATCGTTTGAATAATAATCATCTTTATATTTAAAATCCTTTTACGATCATTTATCGAAAGAAAACAAGATAATGATTTATGAACTATGTTCCATCATTTCTAATTCTAATCTTAGATAATTGAGTTGTTCTTGTTTTAAAGCTTTTGTTAAAATAGTGTTATGCTTATTTGACAGAGTGAGAAAAGATTATAACCAAAAGTGATTTTGAGTCTTGATTCGTGCTTTTAAATTGTATGAGCAAAGGTACATATGTTGTGCGTTTGCTCGTGTTTAGTTTTCAAAAATGACAACTTTACCAAATGCATTGCAAGGTTAATTACTTGAATATCTCGGACGAAACATCCAAGTCGTCAATCCTACTTTGGCGTGCATTTTAAACATGTAATTATTAATAATAGGAACACACCTATTGGATATGTAGACTCAATATAACATCATTATCATAAATGTGAGTTATGAACCAATGTATATTCTTTTCGTCCTGGAAAGCGGCGACATTATTTTCATATCAACCTAGTGTGATTGAGTATGTAGATTCGAGATAATATCTTTTGTTATGGCTTTGATATAATCTTGAAGCTAGACAAATAATGAATCCGATTTCATATCCAGACTAAAAAACTTGGCAATTAAATTCGAAAATAATATCAATCATAATTTGAATAATGAGTCGATATATATCCAAAAATTTTCTTGACCCTCACAAACACTCTTTTAAAAGAAGACAAATAAAGATTTTCCTAATGTGTTCCATTAAGCCTAAGACTAGTCTTAAGTGTGAGATAATTTAAAATGATGAGTTTATTTGTTTCTTTGAGATTGTAATCTATTTTATTTGTGAGAAAAACTTTATTAGTTATTGTGCACAATATGCATAGTTTTTGACTTTTAAAGAGTCCAAAATTTATCCTAGTCATTTTTAAGCATTACGGATCATTTTTGAAACTATTACATGTTTATATAATATTTTCAAGCTTTTGACTAGAGTGATTGTTTTCATTTCAAGTGAATGTTAATGTGAAAATTTATGCGAAGATAAAACAACAAATTGAAAGTATTTTCTTACCAAGAAAGTTAAGCTTTTAAATTTAGGATTTTGAAATATTTTATCTTTAAAATCTTATGTTTATTTTAATCCAAATATCTATTAGTTGTGATTGTGAATTAGACTAATGCAAGCACAAACTAAGTTCAAAACACATTTTCTTTTTCTTATATACTAATGTGTTATTATGATCTTTTCTCTTGTTTAGACAACCTATGTTTAAGCAAGATAATAGGATGACATATATATGGTGGTGACACATTTTATAACATGAACTAGTAACACGGTAATCGTGCAAGACAATATTTTTTAAAAGGTTTGATAAACTTATTAGCTCTCAATCCTAAGTGGGTTAACCTAAATTATAGGATTTACAAAATGTTGATATAACATTTATAAATATAGTGATCTATACCTATATGCAATGCAAAAGCAATTTCTCAACTTAGTGCAAGAGATCTACCATAAGATCAATTGACGCATATACATGAACACTAATAAATAACGCACATGACGAAATTATGCTAATCAACAAAGAATCACAACTACAAATTCAATAAGCATATAAGAGATTAATTAACCATATTAAGATGCAAAGTAGAACAAATAATCATTTAGCATAACACACATAAATACTACACTTCGTTTTGTGTATTAAATATAACAATGTATACATAGCTTGATTTTATTTGTAAATAAATTAGTTTTCTCCTCATTAGTAAGTTTGAAAAATACATTTATTTTCCTAATGATAAAATACACCAACTTTCAAAATTAAACCAACTAGAAGTGTCAGACTCGAAAGGAAAGGTTAAAATCAACTTTTTACGCTAAAACAAAATTTTAGTTTTGGACACTCTATGGCATTTTGCTTATTTGACTAATTTAAAATTTGAATTAATACTTGATACCCATTTCATTGGAAGTTACATTTCAAAACTTCTTATTTTTGTTTAGAATCAACGAATCGAACGCGCCACGGTTGATTTTCTACGAATTTTTGAAGTTTGACAAAAACTGAAAACCATACGGACGGATTCACTTTTGGTGGATCCGTGGATCGCACAAGTGGTGAAATTTTGGCAGAATCGTTTATCACACTTTTAGACACATTATTCCCTTTGTTTGGGATTCTTTAAAAGACCTTCAAGCTATTGTAACACTTTATATTTAACACCAAAACTTGTAAGTACTAAACAAAGAACTTTACACATTATGTGTCGCTTGAAAGGAAATTTGATACATGGACCGTGCTCTATTTTAGAAACCATTTGTTTTGAAAACTAAAGCGACGTGCTCTGGTACCAATTATGGAATCGTAGAGGGGGAGGGGTGAATACGTTTCCTTTATAAACTTAAAACTTTTGTATCAAACAACCAATCAAGTTTATACTACAACAACTATACTAAATAACATGAAACAAAGCATATCACCACAATACAATATATAACACAAACATAGATGCAATGCAAACATAAACATAAAGCGATAAAGGTAAATATAAATATAAAACGATAAGTAAAAGAAAGTGCAAACCGGACACGATGATTTATAGTGGTTTGGCTACGAAGCTCCTCTTCGCCCTACTCAACTCCTCGAGTACCCAACTCGAGAGTTCTTCCACAAATCAACAAGCTCCTTTAAGGCGGAGAAAACTACACAACGTCACTTACACTTTATCTGGTACTAAGCTAAATACTGAGTCCTACTTCGAGGTAGAACCAACCTAACGTCGCTTACACTTTATCCGGTACTAAGCTAAATACCGAGTCCTTCTTCGGGTACAACTAAACCCATTATGTTTTCTGGCCCAACATAACAAACCTTGTTTTTTATGGCCTAAATACATAAACCACCTAACATCTAGTTTGTTGTATAATGATTGATACACAAATGTGTATAATGATGATCCAAGACATAATTGTCAATTGGATGTAAAAGCTTAATCTAAAACATCAAGATCACTAAGCATGATGTTTTGTGATAGATCTTCATATATGTAGATATGTGGTGGATGATGATGGCAAGATCTCTAGGCTTGCTTGAATGGATGATCATATAGAATCATGCTTTGACAAATGAAGTTAGAAGCATTATGATCAAGGGTTATTGGGGTTTTTGATGATATGATTAATTGTGTTTTTACATTGTAAAAACTTAATTCTTATGATCCTAAATGTATGTAATAATGTGGAAGAAAGGTTGCGAAAAGCTTGGGTCAAAAACTAAGCAAATGGGTGGTATTTATAGAAAACCCAAAACTTGGCCGTCAGGGTGCTACGGATCCAGGGATGGTGGATTCGTCTGACTTTTAGGTGGATCCGTGGGTCGCACGGTCCAATTTCAAAATTGTTAGAAATCTTTTTAAATCTTTTGCTTAGATTTTAATGTACTTATAAAATCTGATTTGATTTTGTTCTAGAAGGAAAATCAATCTTAACATTAAAAAGGAAAGATTTGTAAGATATGAAATATCTTATAAGAATTGTTTCAACAAAAGGTGTGTTAATCCTAATTTGTCTTATTCACTAATGTGATTAATCATTATTAAGTAAAAGATTACTTAAAAGCATTTGTTTAGTGGTGATGTAAGTAAACTTACAAAGGTTTATTAAAAATGACTTAATGATAAAATGGGTTTTAATCATTAGGCTAGTTTGTAAAAACGTGTTAATCATTTTTAATGGTTGGTTAAATGGGTTGATCATAATGCAACTTAACAAACATATTCGTACCTTTTGTTGAAGCATGAGTAGACTCGAGACGTCGAGGGATGTTGATGAATGTATGCATTGATGAGTTGTGGTCACGCGTAACTTGCACATTTTACGTTATGTATTACAAGTTACTTGTTTGTCATTATTAAAACCAAAGGACTTGTTTAGTTTAAATATCGTAATATTTGCACTAACATTTTGGTAGACTAATCATTGGATACACTAATCTTATCTTATGTATGGGTAATGAATGTTAATGGAGTCATGTCGGGTGGTAGACTAATGCAATTCTAGGTATGAGTACTCTAAATTATGACACCTTTAAGAAATGTTAGAAATTAGACACATGCAATTCTTTTTTTTAAATAATGACAACCTAAATAAAAAGAACCAAGACACATGCTCGATGACTAAGACTCAATTGACACCAAATTTATCCAACCAATCACACCAACTTTAATAAATGAGAACGAAATTCGTTTATAGGTTGACACACCATTGTTATGAGAACGACTTCGTCCAAGATGTCATTCGGATAAGGAGTACTATCATTTTTAGAACGACATGTTCCTTAAGAAATCATTATCTACCAAAGATAATGATTTGAGTTCGGATAGACTTTCGTCAAGGGTTGTAATGAGAGATTTCTAAATCCTCAAGGTTTCTTTGTTAAGCATTATGTATGCTTTTTATGTGTGGGGTTCTAGGAAAAACATTGTTGTGTCGAACTAAATGTTGATGATAAGCGTGATATGGAAAAACATGATTTGAATACGTAGTGTGTTTGATTTGTTGAGAAGACATATTCTAAGTATGTTCTTAGAAGAAAAATAATAATAATAATAATAAAATAAAAATTATGACATGTAAAAGTAAATTGATGTCACTAATATTTTAATACGTCATGTCAAAATATATACTCAAAAGTAGTTATATTATGACAAGAATAAATATAGTGAAATATAATAAGCACCTAGATGTAAATAAAAACAATTCCATATAATGGAAAGTGGGGAAGGATGAGCAAGAACAAAGAGGGAAGGTGTTGAGCTAAGGTTTGCAAAGACGGTTTAGAATAATATATCGTTTGCACTAATAATGACAATTATGATTGGGTTGCATGTGATCCTAGTATAACAAGTGCATTGTTGGTTGTCGATGTTGACAAACAAAGGTGGATATGTGTGATTAGGTGGTAGTTCTTTCATAGTGAAAAGAAAATGAAAGACACAACAATGTGGTAACTCAATAACACTTAAAGATTGAATATCTTCTTTATGTTCTTCACTTGTTAGTAAGTGGAAACAAACAAAA
>BQNB010095606.1:0-25827 GCA_026074375.1 Tanacetum coccineum
GGAGGTGGTGTTGCGATTATACTTCTAGTTGTTTTATCACTATGTTGTTGTTTGAAGAAAAAGAGAAGGAATAGAGATGATGTAGCAACCGCGTGATTTGATCAGGTTAGAATGTGCTCTTAGATTCTAATTGTGTGTTATTTTATGTGAATTTATGTGATTTGGTGATTATTTGACTAGAAATGAGAAGTTATGAGCGTGAATGAGATTATTTTAGAAATTTGATGATCATCTTATCATATGAGCATGAGATTTTGAGCAAGTGTGAAAAGAAATATGGAAGTTATGTGTAACTTTCCATATTTAGAAAGTGAGTTTAGAAATGAAAAGTTATTTTTAGAAAGCGTGGTAATTTACGTTTAAATAAAAAGGTATAGTTATATGGACTTAAATAATTACAAAAATTTAAGGTAATTAGTAAAATCAAATAATAATAATAAAATAAAAAAAATAAAAAAGAAAATAAAAAAATGGGCCGGTTGGTTTAGTCGGTTGGAGGAAAAAAATAAAAATAAATAATAATTAGAGTTTTAATTTAAATAGGATATTAAGGGTATAAATACAAGATTTAGGAAACATTTAACCATTTTTCCCCTCCTCCCCTTGTGATCGTCGGCAGCAAGAAGGAATCAAAAAAATATATATATATTTTTTTACCAAGGTAAGCCATGTTTAATCTTTAGTCACTATATTAATTTTGTAATCTAGTCTTGATGGAATTAGAGTTAATTATAGAAAAATTAATTAGGGTTTATAAAAAATTGGGGGTTTTAATAAATTACTGATTTTAATGGGTAATTAGTGTTATGGTGATGCTTAATGCATGATTAGGATTATATTAATGGTGTTATGAGGGTTAAGTAGGTTAAATTCGGAATTGAAATTCTGGCAGAAAAGTTTGTCCAACTTCACGGACGCATATCTCCTAGATGGAGAATGCAATTGAACTGATTTTTTTTAAACTGTAGCTTTTCGAGTCTACTTTTCTTGAAAATCCGGCCCCAACAGTTTTTGAGGTCGGGAAGTCGGTCAAATATCAGTTGCAAGACTCGTCACCAAAACTGCGAATTTTCTGACTTTTGATTTTGAATTTTTATAAAATACTTAGACTTCATACTGGAAGCTAAAACTTGGTTTGTGGTTAATTCATATATTGTGTGAGGTCTCTGAATTTTTTTAGAAAATAATAATAATTTTAAAGTGGTCAGCTTGTACCAAACTTTTGGGAGGTCAGTTTTTCGGGCAAATCTGGGTCAGTTTGTGAAAACAATTTTCTAATTGAGGTTTATAAAAGGGTAGGGTTTATGGGGCAACTTTTGGGGTCTCATAAGACATATAGGAAGTCTGTAAATTTTTGGTAGAATTTTTGGACACCATTTGGTTGGGGTTTTTGGTCACACTTGTCGGGTGAAAAATATACATTTTATGCAGAAAATTTGTAAAGGGTGAGGTACAAGTGTGTAAGGTATAAAAGGTTAAAAAGTGTTACAAAATGATAAGAAAATGTGGTAGGAATATGACTAGAATATAATAATCCATCAATTAGGGTTGATACGTTGGTTTAAGCATTTTAGTTTGCCAATTGTAACGAAAGTTTATATGTTATAGTTTTGAGCAAGGAGTATAATTGCTTGTAGCAGCGCAGCAGGTGAGTGTCATAGCCCCTATCTTTTCTAAGATCTTTCATTGGGGTGAAAACGATGCAATGAGTATTGAATGTTTTATTACTGTGATATTTGATGGTTGAGCTGAAAATGCATGTGCTTTATGACTATTACTTGCTATGTGTTGAATGAGAATGACAAGTGGAGCAGGGTTGGATTGGATCGTTGGATCATTCCTTCCTCACTTGGGTTGAGCCGAGCTTCTTTTGAACTGAACTATTTTGTTTGAGCTATATTGATGTGAACTGTGTTGAATTGAGCTGAATGATTTGTAGTATGTGATAGTTCATGATATGCTATGCAACTTTTTATCTTTATCACAGTAATGTTTGAATTGTCTTTGAAATGTTTTGAGGTTGGTGTCTAAAACCTATGACATCTCACCAACCTAGTGTTGACGTGTTTTAGCATCGTTTTCAGGTACTTCAAGTAATAAGCATTGAGGCTAGGAGAGTTGCTAGTGAGACCATAAGATGCAAGTTGAAGATCAATGATTTTGCTATGCTGTTTTATTTGAACAATATGTTGATTTGATTTTTAGACTTTGTTTTGATATTGTAGGACTTGTACGGATGGTAACCCCTATCACCCTTACATTGTCGTTGGATTGTGGATGTTTTCATGACACGTTGTGTCTTTGCATTTATTACCCTATTTAGTATTTCTCTATAAAGATACCATGTGCTATGTTAATATCCTATTATGTCGCGCCTTGCGTTTCCGCCTTGGTGGGGTGTGACAATTTTTGTAGCAATTATATTAAGAATCTTAATTATCCAAAATACTAATGTTTCTATCACACCCCGCCAAAGGCGGAAACGCGAGGCTAACATGAAAGATATTATCATTAGCACATGGTTTCTTTATAGAGGAATACAAAAATAGTGTAATATATGCAAAGACAAGAACAACGTGGTCTAATGATCAAATATCAACAACAAAAAACCAACGACCATATTTGATATGATAAGGTATTACCCCATCCGTACAAGTCTTACAATATCAAAACAAAGTCTAAAAATCAAATCAACATATTGTTCAAATAAAACAGCATAGCAAAATCATAGATCTTCAACTTGCATCTTATGGTCTCACTAGCAACTCTCCTAGCCTCAATGCTTATTACTTGAAGTACCTGAAAACGATGCTAAAACACGTCAACACTAGGTTGGTGAGATGTCATAGGTTTTAGACACCAACCTCAAAACATTTCAAAGACAATTCAAACATTACTGTGATAAAGATAAAAAGTTGCATAGCATATCATGAACTATCACATACTACAAATCATTCAGCTCAATTCAACACAGTTCACATCAATATAGCTCAAACAAAATAGTTCAGTTCAAAAGAAGCTCGGCTCAACCCAAGTGAGGAAGGAATGATCCAACGATCCAATCCAACCCTGCTCCACTTGTCATTCTCATTCAACACATAGCAAGTAATAGTCATAAAGCACATGCATTTTCAGCTCAACCATCAAATATCACAGTAATAAAACATTCAATACTCATTGCATCGTTTTCACCCCAATGAAAAATCTTAGAAAAGATAGGGGCTATGACACTCACCTGCTGCGCTGCTACAAGCAATTATACTCCTTGCTCAAAACTATAACATATAAACTTTCGTTACAATTGGCAAACTAAAATGCTTAAACCAACGTATCAACCCTAATTGATGGATTATTATATTCTAGTCATATTCTTACCATATTTTCTTATCATTTTGTAACACTTTTAACCTTTTATACCTTACACACTTGTACCTCACCCTTTACAAATTTTCTGCATAAAATGTATATTTTTCACCCGACAAGTGTGACCAAAAACCCCAACCAAATGGTGTCTAAAAATTCTACCAAAAATTTACAGACTTCCTATATGTCTTATGAGACCCCAAAAGTTGCCCTATAAACCCTACCCTTTTATAAACCTCAATTAGAAAATTGTTTTCACAAACTGACCCAGATTTGCCCGAAAAACTGACCTCCCAAAAGTTTGGTACAAGCTGACCACTTTAAAATTATTATTATTTTCTAAAAAAATTCAGAGACCTCACACAATATATGAATTAACCACAAACCAAGTTTTAGCTTCCAGTATGAAGTCTAAGTATTTTATAAAAATTCAAAATCAAAAGTCAGAAAATTCGCAGTTTTGGTGACGAGTCTTGCAACTGATAATTGACCGACTTCCCGACCTCAAAAACTGTTGGGGCCGGATTTTCTGAAAAGTAGACTCGAAAAGCTACAGTTTAAAAAAAAGAATCAGTTCAATTGCATTCTCCATCTAGGAGATATGCGTCCGTGAAGTTGGACAAACTTTTCTGCCAGAATTTCAATTCCGAATTTAACCTACTTAACCCTCATAACACCATTAATATAATCCTAATCATGCATTAAGCATCACCATAACACTAATTACCCATTAAAATCAGTAATTTATTAAAACCCCCAATTTTTTTATAAACCCTAATTAATTTTTCTATAATTAACTCTAATTCCATCAAGACTAGATTACAAAATTAATATAGTGACTAAAGATTAAACATGGCTTACCTTGGTAAATTTTTTTTTTTTTTTTTGATTCCTTCTTGCTGCCGACGATCACAAGGGGAGGAGGGGAAAAATGGTTAAATGTTCCCTAAATCTTGTATTTATACCCTTAATATCCTATTTAAATTAAAACTCTAATTATTATTTATTTTTTTTCCTCCAAACCGACTAAATCAATCGGCCCATTTTTTTATATATATATATATATATTTTTTTTAATTAAGTGATTTTACTAATTACCTTAAATTTTTTGTAATTATTTAAGTCCATATAACTATACCTTTTTATTTAAACGTAAATTACCACGCTTTCTAAAAATAACTTTTCATTTCTAAACTCACTTTCTAAATATGGAAAGTTACACATAACTTCCATATTTCCTTTCACACTTGCTCAAAATCTCATGCTCATATGATAAGATGATCATCAAATTTCTAAAATAATCTCATTCACGCTCATAACTTCTCATTTCTAGTCAAATAATCACCAAATCACATAAATTCACATAAAATAACACACAATTAGAATCTAAGAGCACATTCTAACCTGATCAAATCACGCGGTTGCTACAAAACCCTTCCATACAACTGCAAATCGGCGAGTTGTTAGCGTTGCACTTTCCATATGGACCACATACCCCATATAGGTTACATATGCTAGTATCTGCGTGCCAGTATGGGACCCACTTCTGGATTTTATCATTCCAGGTCAATCTTAGGAAGTTACCTTCTGTATTTATGTAGATACGTGTCACGACTGAACTATTAACAGGTGCATACATGTAGTACGCCTCTTTATCATTGAAAACAAACTCGTGGGTGAATATTGAGTTAGATACGCGGTTAGGCAAGCCATTGAACGTAACACCGTTCCAAGGTCCCATCCTTGAATGCGGAACTGAACCATTGTTTTCAAAAATCTGTGGGAACCCCTCGGTATCCAGGAACCCTACGTACTGACCTGGTGAAGGATCGTCGACGCTCTTCCACGAGGTAAACCGCCTATCTAATCGGGAGACCATGTCCTTTCCGTATTTCATTCCAGGGAGAAACGTGTCTGTAGGATAATCAAAACTTTGCCAAACAAAAAATTCATCATCATTTCCCCTCACAACCAGATTTCCGGTGCTCAAAAGTTGTGCTACTGGAATTATGGTTGTGGGAGATACTAGGCTAGTGTTAGATGACCATAGAACACTGTCGTTGGTACCAGCAATAACCAATAAGGATCCGTTGGTGTCAACTTTGAACACGCCAGACGAATCAGTTATTGGTGTCTCTCTATTAGCAACCCACACTACTGTTTGTGGGGATACGTTTTTGTACCATATCCCTAAGAACCGATTTCTAGACCTCCCGAGACTAAAAAACCCGAGTTCATACATTTCATTGGTCGAAACAAGGGTTTCGCCATCGCCATCTCGGATGGCTTGATCAACTGTTATTGTGTCTTGTGCTGCACAAATTGCTAAAATAGAAAACACAAAGAGTACAAAACTGCCTAGGACCTCCATCGGCTATTTCTTGTTTGCATAAATTGTAGTGTTTCGTTTGGAATTTATTCTCCTGTTCAGAGTAGATTGTGTGGTGGGTTGGAATAAAAGACAATGAGTTAACCCACTTACACCTCTCCACATGTCAGAATATTATAATGGTCAATAATGTGCAACTCGATATCAAAATTTGAATGAGTAATGTGTGAACAAAAATTAAATACTTACAAAAACAATTATCCATACAAGAGCTGATTGCAAATTCTTGATCCACACGATAGTTGTAAAAATGTATACATTAGGCACACATAGGTTTACTTTTCATTATGGGTTATTGCAAGACAAGAATTAAAATTATTTTTAGTTTTTAAAAATGTTTATCAATTGTCAATTGTAAAATATAATTGGTTCGTAAGAAGTACTTGTATATATAATTTTGTTTACCATTCTTTATAGAGTATCGGATACAGGATAAAGTATTAGAAAAGGCGCTTATAAAGTTACTAGATTCAAAACATGTCCGAAGAACGGGCTAGCTCAATAAATTTGTTTTTGGCATAAAATCACACGTATAGACTAATGATAAAAAGACATAATTAGATAAAAAAAACGCTTTCTTTTTAATAGAACATAAAGTACGAATTGAAACATGTAAATAAATACTCATGGTTACATATTGTGATCCATCACCGTAATAAGTGCAATGATCGATTAAGAAAAACTGAAATCATTGATTAACAAAATGTACATCAACATTATGTCTCATGTATATAATATAATCAAATGTATCATTTAAATGACATAATATGTCTTATGTACAAAATTTGTCCATCAGCTTGTGACCCGATACGTGTCATATTAGTTTTGAGTTTAGTCCCTGGTGAGACCATTTGTTTTTGGTTTGTTCGTTTGAATTTTGGTTACTTGGGTTTTCAGCTTGGGTTAGTTGAGACCTGTTCCGAGTTTCAAGTTGCTTCGTTTTTCGGATTTTTTTGTTGGTTGATACATGTTTCGAGTTTCAGTTTGTTTTGTTTTTTGGAGTGTTTTTGGTTAGTTGAGACTTGTTTTAGGTTGCTTTGTTTTTTGGATTAGTGTATATCAAGTGAGATCTACTTAGACATGTTTTCTTCAGGTTGCTCGTATTTTTTATAGAAATTGATTTGCACACTCATTTATTTGATTGGGACACTCTGTTGTGTGCATTACATAGTTGTAAATTATTTACAGTGTGCTTTATATGTTTATATAGTGAGTGTCTCAATGAAATAAATGAGTGTGCAAATCACCTCTCATCTTTTATTAGTAGATCCTAAGTAAGATCTATTGAGACACATCAGATTGCTTCGTATTTTTTTTTGGAACGGCAATTTGTGGCTACATGGCCCCTAGCCCAGAAGGCGTAGCGAGCCCACACAATGAGGTTGGGTCCAGCCCAGAAGGCAATGACATCCTTTCCTTTACACACGCGGGAGGAAACCCCTATCGCCCTAGACAAGACTCGAACATGAGACCTTGCCTAGGAGGGTAAAACCTCCATACCATTGGACCAAATGCCCGTTGGTAGATTGCTTCGTATTTTGGTTAGATCCCAAGTGAGATCTATTGAGAGCTGTTTTCTTCAAGGTGCTTCTTATTTTGTCTTGAAGATCACAAGTGAGATACCTGTTTAGTTCGATCCTAAGTGAGATCGATTAACTTTGTGATTATTCCAAGTTTGATTATTGCTACGAGGAAGATTGTTGCTCAAGGGTAGCTTGATTAATTTTTGGTTATTTATATTTGTATCAAGCCGAGCATGGTATGCTCTAGCTTGTGGGTTAGAGTTATTCGGTATCATTACTGAAAATTAGGCATGTGTTAGATTAGTTTAGTATATGCCCGTTTAGATATATCCCTTGTAACCTTTATCATCGATCAATTCAATATAATGCAATCGTTTGGGTTATTTCCGCTTGTACCCCAACTCTGATAATTAAGGTTACAACGGTATATAAAGAAAACGTTAGACATAATATATCTAAACGTGTGTAAATTAAACTGATCTAATACGGGTCAAATAAAACCTATCTAACAGAAAGCGCACGCTATGGCTATGGCTCAAATTATAACGCGTGTGGTAAGGTTCCTTTGGTGGTGCCAAAAGGTCCAACCAGGGCGGGTGTTGCGTTAGAAACCGTGTGCTTTTATTCAACCTTGACTATGTTCTTTTTTTCCAAATTAATCTAGAGCCATAGACAATAATTCAAATAAAACATAACCTAAGGTCACACTCAGGCCATCACAACCAAGCATTTGGTAGTTTTTTCAGCACACGGGACCTTCAAGTTTTAACGTATTCGATGAATGAAAGCAAATGCTTGATGGTAAAAGTCGGTGTCTTACATGGGTTAGCTATTGCTATATATCATCTACTAGGTCATCATCTTTGAAGTTTGCCACAAACTTTAGAGATTGTTGTTTTGGTCCATGTGTTTTATGTCTTAAGCCCACATAATTATCAACTTCATATTCATGGATAAGCTTACTTTATTCTTTCTATTACACTCGGGTATTCTAATCTCAATGATGAGCGCTTGTGCTGGAGTAGACACCATAACATTAAATCAAACCATCAAAGATGGTGACACCATTGTTTCATCTAGTGAAAATTTCGAAATGGGATTTTTTAGCCCCGGGACATCAAAGAATCGGTACATTGGAATTTGGTACAAAAAGATATCGACGTGCACGGTCGTGTGGGTTGCTAACAGAGAAACTCCATTGACCAATAAATCTGGTGTGCTTAAAGTTGGCCATAATGGATTAGAACTTCTGAATGGTACTAAGACTGTAATCTGGTCAACACATACATCAGAAATAGTCACGACTAGTGGTCTGGTGGTACAGATTTTGGATAGCGGAAATCTTGTTCTACAGGATCAAGGGAACTCGATTTGGCAAAGTTTTGATTATCCTGGCGACACTCTCCTCTCAGGAATGAGTATCAGGGTGGACTTGTTAACTAGAAAAGATATACATTTGACGTCATGGAAGAACGAATATGACCCGTCTGCAGGTCCTTATGTTCTTCGGGTGGAGCCATATGGGTATCCACTATTGGGTCAAACCGGGTCAAACCGACCCCCATATAATCACAATCGGAATAATAGGACCCACAGAAAGAACATAACCGCCATTTGGCAGTTACAACTGAAAGAGACATATCGGTTCTTTGAACCGACACAACCATTCATTCGCACCTTTTCATTCTATATATATAGATAGGATTATTGTATAAACAAGATGATGACTTTTCTTGATTGATTAATAAGAAAACTTATAGACTTTGGTATATTTGATTTTTGCACTATCAGAAATTTCGATCCAACATTTGGCATCAGAGCTTTTGGTTGATCAGGCCAAAATCATCATATACCATTTTTGTGTTCATCCCGAATCAAGAACAAAACGCAGGGGGCGTGATTATCACAGGGCAAATCCGGCGACGCCACCAAAGTAATTTAATCACTGGCAACGAAGGGTTTCACCCTCAAGAAAGATTATTTGGATTCTGGAAATCCCAATTTTTTTTTCTTTTCTGATTCGAAACAAGAAAGAACAACCACAGACTCTTGATTGAGGCAAAGTCATCAAACAGGGATACACCGAAAACCAAATCAACAAAAGGAACAAACACACCTTTTGTAGATCCAATCCATAAATTCCCAAATAGAATCGAACACCGATTCTGCCATCAAGAGAAAACCCCATATTAGGTGGAGGTTTAACAGATCCCAAAATTAAAACGAAACCCTAATCGTGATTTCGTAAAAATCAGGGAAATATCGTGGTTGAAGAACACAAGGAGAGGAGGCGAAGATTTGACGCCATCATCACCGGAGGATTAACACCACCGGAGACGAAAAAGAAGGAACCGCAGCCGCCACAAGTTCGAACACACAGAGAAGGGTCGAACAAAAGGAGAAAAAAGGCGCAGCAATAAAACAGTCGGTTCAGAGGAGTGGGATTATAAAGGGTTAACACTACTAACCCTATCAGGTTTTGAATCTTACAAAACATACCCCTCTTTTATTTCCATATCATCTATATCAAATTGATTAGATATAGAAACCTTTAGGCATTTGCTATATTTTCCCCTTGACTAAAAGATTAGTCATTTTCTGCCTAAAAAAACTAGGATATAGATAGTAGACAAAAAGGATTAAGAGTGCCTACTATATTTTTAAGAAAATAATTTGTAAGGAGTAATTAACCTTAGATTTTTTCTTTAGAAAATAAGAATCTCAAGAATAAGGCCATTAAGGCAAGAATAAGAGTACTCACAGAAAAAGGAAGATCCGACACTTAGTGTTAGGGATTTATATTCTTTGGAGATTTTATTTTGCGATATCCTAGAGATATGACGAAGGATAAAGATAGTGGAGACACGTCTAAGAAAGAACTTAGCACCACTAACACACCTCAATTTCAATGTCCATTATTAAAACCCTCGAATTACTCACTATGGGCAATTCGAATGCAAATAATCCTTGAAGCAAACGGTTTATGGGAAATGATAGAACCCAATGACAAAACCGTAGAAGATAATAGAAAAGACAAAACTGCCATTGCTTTTCTATACCAAGCCTTACCCGAAGAACAACTACTTCAAATTACCAAACATAAAACCGCGAAAGAAATATGGACTGCTTTAAAAACCAAACACGTAGGAGAAGAAAGAGTCCAACAAGCGAGATTACAAACACTCAAATCTGAATTTGAGTTATTACATATGAAGGAAGACGAAACAATAGACACCTTCACCGCAAAACTAACCACCCTCGCAAATAAAGCCGCTGGTTTAGGACACACATTTGATGATTCCACCTTAGTACGCAAACTATTAAATGCCGTACCCGATAGGTATTTGCAAATAGTTGCATCAATAGAACAATATTCAGACTTAGGTGAAATGTCCTTAGAAGAAGCGATTGGTAGACTTAAGGCATATGAGGAAAGGATTAAATTTAAGAAAGGGAAGCAAGTGAACGATCAAGAGAAACTAATGTTCACACGACATGATAACAGAGGAAAGAATTTTAGGGGACGTGGTCGTGGAAAATATAAATTTTCTCACAATAATAACCACGAGAAATTTAGAGAGGAAAAGAAAAATGGAGATACCTCTTCTAAGAAAGATGATAAAAACAACTTCAGGAAATCTAGAGCAGACCATAGCAAACTGACATGCTATCAATGCAATAAGATAGGGCATATTGCGCCTAATTGTCAACAGAGGACAAAGACGCACGAGAGATCAAATCTAGTAGAAGAAGAACTAGAACCAACCCTATTAATGGCGATACTAGATAATGAGAGCGATGTTGTAGATCAAAAAAGTCTCGCTACACGAGAAGATGTAGGATATAAGAGTCGGATAGGATAGTCAATGGTATTGGTAATGGAGCAAGTAACCACCATGAGGGGATGAGAGATAATCTTTGTGAATTATGATAGAAGAAGGTTAGTGGGAGAGTCAAATTGGGAGATGGCTCATACAATTGAACATCAATGGGAAAAAGGTTCAATGTAATAGTTGCGGACGATGGAGAAACAAAAGAAATTATCTCTCACGTCTATTACACCCAACTTAAAAAGCAACCTTTTAAGCCTTGGGACATTCTAATAAATTGGACTGCAAAGTAGAAATTTGGATAACGAATTCGACACTTTATGAAACGTAAACAATCAGGATATTTATATAGAGTACCAAGACATAAAAACAGACCTATATAGGCTATTTTAAGATAGGGGCAGCCATGTATGTCTATTAGCTAATTCTGAGCGACTCTACATGGTTTATGGCACGCCAAGATTATGGACACTCATCTTTGAGTCACTAAAAACTTGACCAAAAGGACTTAGTCCATGGAGAGTTCCTTGCCATCAAACATTACAAACACAAATTTGAGATGTTTGTTTAGTGGGAAACACTAAGCAGAATTGCACCATTCCCAAAGGAAAGCAAAAGGTTAGTAGAGCTACAATCACCATAGATCAATTTATGGAGACTTGTGCGGACCAATTACACCACCAACACCTTCTGGGAAGAGATACATATTCTTATTAGTCGATGACTATTCAAGATATATGTGGGCATACTTCCTAAGTACAAAAGACCAAGCTTTTGATACTTTTAAGGAATTCAAGAAGGATAGAAATGAGTTTAGGGCCAACATGAAGTTGTTTATGGGACGGATCGTGGAGGCGATATTCAATTAGAGCGATTCACACAGTATTGCAAGGAAAATGGCATAGCACGACAACTTAACGCCCCTTATCAACTAGAAAAATGGTCAGTAGTAAAAGAAGAAATTGACCATCATGTCAACAACGAAGATCATGATGAAGGCAAATGAAATGCCACAAGACTTTGGGGCTGAAAGTGTTAGACACGATTCATACATTCTAAACAACAAAGTTCCCACAAAAGAATAGAAGACATCACTCCATACGAAGCTATTAAGAAAGAAGCCAAACCTGAAAGACCTAAGAGTCTTCGGCTGCATAGCATACGCAAAGGTACCATCGCAACATCTAACAAAGTTTGATGACAGAAGCATAAAAATGGTATACCTAGGAAACGAGCAGGATCCAACAAGCCTATCGATTGTTTATACAACACACAAAGATATGTGTTAGTTAGAGATGTGACGTTTATAGAAAATGAGAAATGGGATTGGAGTAAATATTTTAGGTGAGAAACACAAACGAAGAACCAGAAATGATGATTTCAGAATAGGAATCTTGAGAAACATCTCGACCCATCACAACCTAGAAAATCACCCAAATGAAGAAGACGACGATTTTCCCTACGATGATGATGGATTTGTACTCACATATTAGCAGATCTAACCAGCGAGGACACTTCAACACCCCCTACTAAGGTCACCATCAAAACTATTCCAAAGATCCTCCAAATCAAAAGTGATGAGAGTATCAGCCACAAACTACAGAAAATATCACACGTTGATATACACCAGTATGAGGTTTAGAAACCTTCGAATGATATATATGAAAATACGAGGAATTATTACTGGACTGAGGATGTACGAAAGATTTAAGAAGCATCACCAATGAC
Organism: Tanacetum coccineum; assembly: GCA_026074375.1. Lineage (NCBI taxonomy): Eukaryota > Viridiplantae > Streptophyta > Magnoliopsida > Asterales > Asteraceae > Tanacetum > Tanacetum coccineum. Next base: position 12,834 of record BQNB010095606.1, read on the forward strand.
CAAATGGGATGAAAGCAATGAAAGGATGAATAGATTCCATCAATAGGGAAACAAACTTGGAGATTAACATCCTTACCACATGGTCAAAAAGCAATTGGTTTGGAAATGGGTATTCAAGTCCAAGAAGATGCAGACGGAAGATAATCCAAGCATTAAAGCTAGATTTGTAGCATAAGGTCTTCATACAAGAGCATGACATAGACTTTGAAGAAGTAATTGCACCGGTAAGCAAGAATGGAAAACATCAGGTTAACTTATCGCCATAGTAGCTAAACAACAATGGCAAGTACATCACCTTTGACGTAAAAATCGCATTATTACATGGAGACTTAAAAGAAGAAGTATACGTCACACATACCTGATGGGATTTATCATAAAGAAAATAATCATGGAAAAGTCTTAAGACTCTATAAAAGCATTATATGGATTAACGACAAGCGCTGCGAGCTTGGAACATCAAACTAGATAAACCTTGCAATCATAGACTCCAAGAAATGCGCACTATTGCCAGCCATCTACACAAGAACAGAAGAGATTCGATCCTTTTTGTAGGAAGTCAACGTGGTAAATGATTATTCATACTGGCAACCTAGAGAGAGATAGACATAATTTAAGGTAACAAATGAAAGAGATTTTTCGAGAATGAGCGATTTGGGAGTGCTAGCCTTTTACATTGGTCATTCGACAGTCACAAACATCGAGATGGACATATCTATAAAGCAATCTGCCATACGCAGGGGAAAGATATTAAAGGAAGTTGGAATGCTAGAAGCACGAGGACAAATCATACCAATGGATCCAGGAACAAAGGACTAATGAAACGCTGAAGGGAACATGGTTAACGCTACTGAATTACAGAAGCTTAATTGTATGTTTAAGTTATCTGCTTCTACAAGACCCGACTCTAAGTTATTCTGTAGGATTACCTTAGTCGTTTCTTTTTATGCAACTAGAACCCAAAGAAACAGCATTTGATAGGCCATAAAGAAAGTACTACGATATGTAAAAGGGAAAAAAGGATTATGAATCACCTACAAGCATAACGGAGGTAACAAGATATTACGGAGTACAGTGTACGACTACAGATTCAACACTCAAGATGGAAAAAAGGTAATAATACCGGCATATTATTCTACTATGGAGAATCTCCAATTAGCTGTGGAGCACTCTAGAAACAAGAACTGTAGCTTTATCTTTCTTGCGAATCAGGAATCATCGCCCCAGCAACAGCTAGCAGCGACGCAAGATTATGGTTAAGAGTCTATCAGCAGACTTACACATTCGGATCGAAGAGTAGGTTTTACTATATTTCGGTTGACAATAATCAGCCATACATTAATGAAGTATCCAGTCTTTCACGAAAGAAGCAAGCACATTTTCGATACGAAATACCACTTCATCAGAGAATGCGTTGAAAGAGACGACATCCAGGTTGAATTCGTAAGCGGAGATTATCAGAAAGCTGACATACTCACAAAGGCACTTTCGATCAGATTTCAAACAATGAGACAACTCATCGGACTTAAAGAACTACAAGGTACCGTTTGTGATTAGGAGGGAGAATATTGGGTCAAACCGGGTCAAACCGACCCCCATATAATCACAATCGAAATAATTGGACCCCACAGAAAGAACATAATACGCCATTTTGGCAGTTACAACTGAAAAGAGACATATCGGTTCTTTGACCCCCACAACAAATCCATCATTTCGCACCTTTTCATTTCTTATATTTTAGATAGGATTATTGTATAAACAAGATGATGACTTTTCTTGATTGATTAATAAGAAAACTTATAGACTTTGGTATATTTGATTTTTGCACTATCAGAAATTTGGAGCCATATGGGTATCCACAATTATTTGAATGGCAGAATTTGGATCAACAGTCGAGGTTTGGACCATGGAATGGTGTTTCATTCAATGGTATGCCTAATTTAGGCGAGAAATCAATATTTACTCACCAGTTTGTTGTTAATGCGAAGGAGATTTACTATAAATATGAACCTGTGAACAACTCACTTATTTCCAGGATGCATTTAAGTCCTAATGGAAATATTGAATACTTGAACTGGATCAGAAGTACACAAAGTTGGAGGGTAATTTCAACAACACCCGATATATGTGATGATTATGCCATGTGTGGTGCCTACGGAGTCTGCAACATCAACAACAGCCCTGCTTGTAGTTGCCTGGAAGGATTTGAACCTCGACACCTTGAAGAATGGAACATAGCAGATTTTACAAGTGGGTGTCAACGGAAAAAACCATTATCATGTGGAAATGAGGATGGTGATGGTGATGGTTTTCGTAATATTTCAGGTGTGAAATTCCCAGACACAAATAATTCTCGGTACAATCAGAGCATGACACTTGGCGAATGTGAATTAGCCTGCAAGAAGGATTGCTCTTGTACTGCTTATGCTAGTTTAGATATTAGAAATGGTGGGAGCGGATGCTTGCTATGGTTCAATGATCTGATGGATGTTCGAGTACTTGAGGAAACTGAAGTGCTTTATATACGAATGCCTGCCTCTGAACTAACAAGTAAGTCTCTATATGCAAATCTGTATTAAATAATAACATGAAAATTGTCGTTTTAGTTACAGATTTTAATTTGATGACTGACAGCCCAGAAGCAAGGCTCCAATAAGAAGAAACAAACCACCATAATAGTTGTTTCAGCATCACTTGGTTCGGTCCTTGTCTGTGTTATTCTAGCATTTTATGTAGCATGGAGGAAAAATAAACGATCTCGCAAGTCAATATTAGGTAACACAAACATGTTGCCTCTTTAAGTTGAGAGAATTCCTAGACTATGCTTACTTTTCAAAGGATGGAAAACTGTATGCTTGTTTCACTTCCATCTTCCTAAACTATGCTTTTCAATTTAAAATAATACAATAAATTAACTAAATTATTTTCTCTCCACTCCTTTATTCTTCTCCTGTCTCGTGTATATCTCTCCTTGCCTCTTGTGTTCATATGTAAGCAGCTTTATATGCAACTATATAGTAAGTATAGTTTACGCTCATCAGGTATATAATTGTTCCGGCTTATATTGCCGGCTTATGATTTATTTGGTTCTGGACTTATGTTTCATAATCTCACTTTCTGTGGCTTATTTTGAGACTTTTCGGCATATATAAGTTTATTATGTCATAATAAACTTACATAATCCGGGAAGTTTTAAAATAAGCCACAAGAAGTGAGCTTATGAAACATAAGCCCAAAACTAAATAAGCAATAAGACCCATTATACAAGCCGAAACAAACACCCCCTAAAATTAGTCAACTTGTATATTGTGAACAACATATTGACTATTCAAAATGTAAAAGGAAAATATTATACCTGCGTGTTCTTTTTTTCTAAGAAGCATACCTACATATTCCTGAAATCTTATTTCAACTTCCTATTATGTATGGTTTGTAACAAGATAATGTTTACGAAATGAAAAGTAATTTTCCTTGACATATATTTTTGTGTATATAGACCGAATGTAAACTTTAGTGGGGTAACCCTTGTAATGTGTTTTTTCTTTTAGATTTATATAATGAGAAAGAGAAACGTAGATTAGAAGAGGGAGTGAGAGATATCATCCGAGAGAAGAAACAAGTATTATTATTTTAACTCACAAGCATACAGTTGTCCAATATTTTGAAAAGGGGCATATTTCAAGAATTGACTCCTTTAAGTTTGAAAATAGATAATTAAGTAATAAACAAAAATTATGGTATTTTATTGTAGGTCCAGCGCCAGCCTGTGATGATACCATTGAGGGTCGTATGGAAGATATCGAGTTGGTATCGTTCAGCCTTTCTGTGATTGCTAAGTCTACTAACAACTTCTCCAGCAACAATAAGCTTGGTGCAGGTGGATTTGGTCCTGTTTACAAGGTGATATATTCATATATGTTTTGAGTTAAAATTAGTGAGGAATATTAATGGGTTAATGACATGTAATAGCAACGTATTTTTCTATTTGTGCCATTATTAGATACGGACCCAGAAAAGTATCACAATACCCATCCAACTTTCAAAATTTGTTTCATTATCATACGTTTGCTTACGTGGCAATACAGGCAACCGACTACACCGGTAAAACACAATACATGGATTAAAAAAAAAAAAAAAAACTAAAACGTACTTTCTTATTTGTTCACTTATTAAATACGAACAAAAAAGTATACCATAATACCTATCCAACTTTGTTTCTTTTGTGTATATATCAGCAATGTTTCTTTTGCCATGGAAAGTTATCATTCTAACCAAAACATGACTTGGTACATGTGTCACGTGACATGGAAGATGACGTGGAACCTGACGGTACAAAAAAGTGACATGACATGTACATGTGTCACGTGACATGGATTTTGTAGGTAAAAAAGGTCAAGTTGCTGATATCCACACAAAACAAACAAAGTTTGATGGTATTGTGGTACTTTTTTGGTTTCGTATCTGATAATGGCACAAATGAAAAAGTACGTTGCTATTACATGCCATTAACACAATATTAATCAATAACCTTAACCTTTAGGGTGTGCTTGAAGATGGACAAGAAATAGCTGTGAAACGACTCTCGGAAACTTCAACACAAGGGGTTGATGAGTTTAAAAATGAAGTTAGATTAATTGCCAAACTTCAGCATCGGAATCTCGTGAAGCTTCTAGGTTACTGCATTCAAGGAAATGAGAAACTGCTAATATATGAATACATGGCAAACAAAAGCCTAGACTCATTTATATTCGGTTCGCCACAAATTTTTTACTTTTCATACTTACTAAAAGTTATTGTGCTTTAACTAATATTCAATGTAATTAACTTATTAGCAGATAATAATTCTGGAAGCTCAATGCTTGATTGGCCTCGTCGTTATTGTATCATCCATGGGATTGCTAGAGGACTTCTTTATTTACATCATGATTCACGTCTAAGAATCATCCATAGAGATATGAAAGCTAGCAACATTTTGTTGGATAAGGACATGAACCCGAAGATATCAGACTTTGGCCTTGCTAGAAGGGTTAGTGGATATGAGGCAGAAGCTAATACTAACAGAGTGGTTGGAACATAGTAAGAATCTTGATTCACATATGATATTATTTATGTTATTCAATATGGTCATATCAAAATTCCATTCTTTATAGTGGCTATATACCACCGGAGTATGCGTTGCATGGGTTTTATTCAGTAAAATCGGATGTGTATAGCTTTGGAGTCTTGTTATTGGAAATAGTGACCGGGAAGAAAAACAGAGGATATTCGCGAGAAGAACACGACGATACCCTTGTTGGACATGTAAGAATTGGTTTGTTTGGGTTATTTTATACGTTTAGCATATATTCTTACTATATTCATGTTATTGTCATATCTTAGGCATGGAGATTGTACAAAGAAGGCAAGTCGCTTGAGCTAGTGAGCTCTTCTTTAAAACCATCATGTGTTGAGTCCCAAGTATTAAGGTCAATACATATTGGTTTGTTATGTGTGCAACATCATGCAGAAGATAGGCCAACTATGTCATCAGTGGTTCTCATGTTAGGTAATGAGAATGCTTTGCTTCCACCTAAACAGCCTGCATTTTTGGCTGAAGAGGAAATGCCTGAACTTAGATCTATTTCATCGGGACCAACAGTAGGTTCTATTGATGATATTACTATAACACTGTTAGATGGTCGATAGCAACTATATTCTTCCTTCAAATTGCTGATAATATGTGTAACTAAGTATATATATCCTTCAGAATGCTCATAATATGTGTAAATCTGTATATACCTTCTACATTGAACCATGATACAATAATGCATCAGTTGTTGAATTCACTAAGATAAGAATTCATTTTTTTATGAAGAACAATGGGCAACTAATATACAATAATGCATCAGTTTATGAAGAACAATTGCCCCATACCTCGCTCCAGCGGGATTGGGTATGTTGTTGTTGTTGTTGTTGTAATGGGCAAGTAATTGATTGCATATTAGTAATGTTCTGTGTTACATTTTAGATTGTTATTGATAAGTAATTATGTTCGGGTTGGATCAACTCTGCTTCTATCTATTTGGTTCATGTAAAGGATTTATTTGCTAAAATTATAGGGAACCATCACCCTTGGTTTCAACTGCAAAGAAGATATAGAAGTCGAAAAGATGTACTGTAATATTTTCTATATGGGTTATGGTAAAAAGAGTCATTATGTCAGAGTCATCTATTACTCTAACAGTAGATGCAGAGAAAAGATCGCATAACTATATATGGCGGAAAAATCTTTGCTTTATATCTCATGCCCTGTGATCTTATGACGTGTTTTCCCCATGTCTGCATTTTTACGAGTTTCTAAAAATGAACAGATTTATATTTATATATATCTCCGCCGTTCAAAAAAAAAAAAAAAATCAAGTTGAATGTTTACAATTCTGTTTCTATATAAATGAAATGAAAGGGTGCGATTGAAAAGTCATGTCGGTTTGAATGAACCGATGCATCCCTTTGTAAAAGTTGGGTCTTTTCTTTTCCAGCGGGTCTAGTCTGCGGGTTGTGATTACCCGTGTGGGTTTTGACCTAATATTCTCCCTTCCTTTTCAAGCGCTGTTGCCTAACGGTCCTCTTGAGTACGATTCTGTTGTTCATAGTCTGAAATCTGATCTTTCGGGAGTGCTTTTGTGAGTATATCAGCTTTTCTGGTTTTCTTCCATTTATGAATTCGACTGAATATCTTCTTTTTCATTGCATCTCTAATGAAGTGATATTATTGTCAATGTGTTTGCTCCTTCCATGAAAAACAGGGTTATTCATTAGTTTTTTTGCTGATTGGTTCGTCGACGGTATTGTGATATTTTCGACTTTTGTGGATTGTGTAAGCTTGCCTCATTAAGTCTCTTTAGCACATATAATGCTTGCATCGCTGCTGTATTTGCTGCGATAAATTTGATTCGCCCATGATGATAGTGCTACTGTTGTTGTTTTCTGCGTACTCCAGACTGATTGGTGATTCTACCTGTAGTAAATATTATGCAAGTAGTTCCTTTTCTTCTTGTGTGTTTACTCCGTAAGCTACTGTCGTGCGACTTTCATGAAGATTTTATTGTTTAGTTCATAAAGTCGTAATTCTTTACTTACTTCCATTACAACTTTACAACCGTATCTCAGTGAATTGTCCTAGGCTCAATAAATTTGTTTTAAGTCAGGAATGTAACTAGACATGTGATATGATTCTTTGCTTGTCAATCTCACATCTATTATAAGTGACCTCTTTTCCTTGATCTCTTTTTATGAACCATCTTAAATTTCACTTTTCCCAATAAACTTATCATCTAGTTCTTTTTAAAATGCTCTTTCACTCCAGTCATATGATACTAGCTACGTTGTATAAATACCCATTGACTACTCTTTTATTCATCTCTTTATATCCTATGCCTTCTTGGGAGATGTTCTGTTCCTCATCCTCTAATATTGCCATTAGTAAGGTGGGTTCTAAATCTTCTTCAACGAGATGTGATTGCTCGTTGTGTTTTGCCCTATCAGGACATCTAGGCGCAATATGCCCTATCTTATTGCATTATACGCAAGTCAATTTGACAGGTATCAAAATTTGATCTCTGGGAGTTGTTATATTGGTAGTTTTGTGAGAGTCTTCTCCATCTTTCTCTAATATTAAAATCTCGCGGTTTCTTCCTTGTGAAAATCATATAATCTTCCACGTCCGCGTCCTCTTGAAAATCTTCCTTTATTCTCGTGTCGTGTGAACATCAACCTTTCTTGATTATCCACTTGCCTGCCTTTCTTATACTTAATCCTTTCTTCGTAGGTCTTAAGTCTACCAATTGCTTCCTCTAGAGTCATTTCTTCTAAGTCTGAGTATTGTTCTATTGACGCAACTATTTGTAGATACCTATCGGGTACAGCGTTTAGTAGTTTGCGTACTAGTTCTCCATCCTTCATGGTATGCCCTAGACTAGAGGCTTTGTTTACAAGAGTTGTTAGTTTTGTGGTGAAGGCATCAATTGTTTCATCTTCTTTCATATGTAGCATCTCAAATTCGGATTTGAGGGTTTGTAATCGTGCTTGTTGAACTCTTTCTTCTCCCATGTGTCTAGTTTTTAAGGCGTCCCATATGGCTTTTGCGGTTTTGTGTTTTGTGATTTGAAGCAATTGTTCTTCTGGTAAGGCTTGGTAAAGGAATGCCATAGCAGTTTTATCCTTTTTTATTATCTGCTTGGGTTTTCTATACACGGGTTCTATCAATTCCCATAATACATTCGCTTCGAGGGATTAGTTGCATTCGAATTGCCCAGGAGTGAGTTAATTCGAGGGGTTTAGCATTGGTCATTGAAATTGTGGTGTACTTGTAGTTACCTAATTCCTTTTTTGAAGCTTCTCCCACTATCTTATCTTTCGTCATATCTCTGAGGATATCAAATTATATACTCCCAAAATTAAAATATCTAAGATTAGGGAGTGAGCGCTCGTGCCTCTTAATGGCAATCAATCTTAGCGGGACTAGTTTTCTCAAAAGAACTATCCTTGGGGATTTTCTAATCAAAGCGAATAACCTAAGGTTAATTACTCCTTAAAAATTATTCTCTCAATATAGTAGGCAATATAAATTCTTAGGCTTACTATATTCTATTTCGGGTTTTAGGCTGAGTTACCCTAAATCTATATTCAGGGGTAAAATCTGTCAATGCCTAAAACTATATATATATCTATTTCTAAATAAGATATATGATAATAATCAAAATGGAGGGGGGTATATAGGCTTTGGCAAAACCTGCTAGGGTTGAATAAACCCTTTCTCGTCGTCCCCTTTTATCCACCCGCGCTATGTTTTCATTTGTGTGTTTAATAGACTCTCCAATGGAGTCTCTGAGGCCTTTTGTCCGTTGTATTCTTCTTCCGGGGGGTCTGTTCGCCGGTTGAGATTGGTATTAAGCTCTCTCTCATTAGGATCTTGCTGTTCGTTACCTCTTGTTCCCTTGATTCGGATTTGTTGCGATGTTTCGCACCAATTGGGATCTATTGGAAAACCGCCCCAGAACCACAGTATGGGTGTTTTTTTTTTTCTTGGATTACCGATATCGTTGACGTTTCACTTCTAGGGTGTCGGAATTTGGATCTACAAAAGGTGTGTTTGTTTCCTTTTGTTGATTTAATTTTAGTCCCTTATTTGTGATGACTTTTCTGTTATACGCGGTGGTGGTTTTTTCCTGTCTCGACGTGAATCCCGTCTTATTCTTTTGGTTGTGTTTTTTCGATTGTTTCCGGGTGAAAAACCCCTTCGATGCCAGGTGTACAGGCCAGGTGTTTTTCACATCAATTGGTGGGCACGATGGTTGGATTTGCTTCCGATTGGAAGGATTCTGAAAACATAGTATGAAGATTTTGATATGTGTTTGTTTTGTTGAATCTTTTCTGGGAAAAATCTGTGCGTTTGGTATTCTGAGATTTGAAAACACAAGGTATGTGGATGATTTCTTTGGTTGTGATTAGCCAAAACTTGATGCAAAATGTAGGATTCGAATATCAAAAATCCCATGAAATCAAATTACCTAAATCAATCTTTATTTATAAATCAAATTATGTCATCAAGTTGATGGGTAAATTCTGTTTTATTATAAATGAAAATGAAAGGGTGCGTTTGAAAAGTCATGTCGGTTTGAATGAACCGATGCTCCCTTTGTATAAGTTGTGGTTCTTTTCTTTCTCCTCAGCGGGTCTAGTCCCCGGGTTTTTGTTGATTACGTGTGGAGTTTTGACCAATAGTTTTCCCATGTCTGCATTTTTTAACGATGTTTCTTTAAAATGCAGATTTATATTTATATATATCTCCGCCGTTCAAAAAAAAAAAGGTATTCCAACTTCTTAAAATGCTTAAAGAGTTTCTCAAAATAATTAGACCATTATTACAGGTGTGATAAAATGTTTGAACTTGGATTTTTGTAGCTGTTCAAATAAACAATAGCTGGGGATATGGTATTACAACATGTGAACGTGTATATCTCGTCAATAGCTGGGTTGATGTCACCCTAGGATGGACACCATATTTGGCTACAACTGTAGTTATGTGTTCTCAGTATGGAGTATGTGGTTTGTATCAAATATGTAACGTTAACACCTCCCTGGTCTGCAGTTGTACATATGAACAGTTTTGAAGCATTACACCCAGAAAAGTGGAATGTATAAAATTGGTTAAGTGGGTGTTAACATAAAAAACTTCATACATTGCGGGCGTCAAAATACCTGAGACACGGCAGTCATGGTACAACACAAGCATGAGCCTCAGAGACTTAGAGATAGACTGCAATAGGAATTGTTCTTGTACATATGACAAAACTTTAGATATTAAAAGAGGTGCAAGTGGATGATCAACATATTTTCTCTCTTCATTAATTGATACTTATCATTAAAGCATGTGTATTTTGGATGGGAATGTTTTATCACAAACATTCAGATGCTCAAGTAGTTGAGTTGTTTTTTTTTTTGAAAGTATCCCAAGTTCAAACCTAGGAAAAGGCATTTTTAAAAATCCAAAATTTTTCAATGCGTGCTATATGCCATGTCATCAATGTTAAACTTTAGAATGACGACCAATGCACAAAGATATTTATATCTATATAACGTAGAGCTATTACAAATAGATTACAAAGTACATTGTTAATGTGTAGGAGTATTTATCATATGATCATTAAAAGACAATTATATAAACAAAAAACTTAGATTAAGAAGACATATATATACATACCTATAAAGGTTAGATATAATGCCTATGAGGCCCATTGAGGTGAACTATTTTAATGCTAATACTATGGTGATGCTAATCTTAGTAAAGAGTTTAGGAATTCAGTGTTAGAAAATATCCTTTTAGCTATTACAATCGTAATGCTAAATTTATACTCCATTTGTTTATTTCTTCTTTTACTACTACAAAGTTTCCTAGCTACAATATCCTTGGTTACATTAGCATATATCAAAGAAAAAAAGGTTCTGAAAAGCAAAAAGTGAAGGCTAGGCCACTAATCAATTTTGCAAACAGTTGGAGAAATATATAAATCCAGTGAGGGTATAAAGCAAAAATGGTTTCAGTATTCAAAATGCACATATTGTTCAATACATTTCAGTTAATTATTTTTTGTCATCCACGCAAATGCAACAGTTGTTCATTAATGTAGTTTGAACACTTAGCAACTTTATAGCTTAACTTTTAAACATCACTACTATAATTATGTTTTAAAAATGGAACACTTGCTTTGCTGTTTCCTACATGTCTTGCAAGTTGATTGAATTATATTTCCAATCATAAAAAAAATTTGGCCTGTTATTATACAGCTTGTCATTGGAATGGATGTTGCTGCATCTGAATTCTACGGTGAGAAGGACAAGACCTATGATCTGAACTTCAAGGAAGAGGTAAATTTCTCATTCGTCTCGATTGAGAGACTGGCTATGTTACATACATGTGTTACGAAGAAGAAACTTTATGGATTTTAGATGGATTTCCATATTATAATCGTCTTCTCATATACTTTGTCGATTATTTTATACAGAACAACAATGGGAAAGAAAAGATCTCAGGAGAACAACTCAAAGATCTTTACAAGTCGTTTGTGAGTGATTATCCGATTGTGTCTATTGAGGACCACTTTGACCAAGATAACTGTGTGCACTATGGCAAGATGACCGCAGAATACGGTGAACACGTGCAAATTTTTGGTGATAAACTTTTGGTCATCCAACCCCAAGGTTAGAATCAGAACTTTGTGTACTTATGCTAGATTTCTTCAAATAAACAAATAGGTACCATGGAAATTGTTCCCTACTCTTTCTGACCTTTCTTTTAGTTTGGTCTGATTTAATATTTATTACTTACTGAACTTGTATTTACAGAGAGTTAAGAAGGCTATTGGCGAGAAGATAAGCAATGCTCTTCTTCTTAAGGTATACGTGTCCATAATTTAAATACATCTAAAAAATAGAGTCTATTGCAAACATATCTTTAAGTAAAATAGAGTGCAGAATTTAAAAATCCACCTATTTGATGGTAGTTACACTTTTCACCATTCCAGAAGTAAACTATTTATCTCTTTATGTTGCTTTATTTCCTTTATTTGACAGGCTTGATTCCTTAAGATTTTGATGGATCTTAAACATCACTGGTACAAGCCCATATTTGCGCAGTAAACGGTATTGCTTTTGCTCATTTGAACATGCAAGTTGGTATATGTTATTGACTGTTGTTTACAAAGAACATACGAAGCTAAATACAAGCTACAGGAAATAACACAGAGGAAAAAAAACTACAACCACCCAATGCAATTCCAAATACCCACTGTGCCAAACACCAAGAAACTGCATATATTAATCCTTCACATGTACTAATTGCTAGGAGTTTTTAAGTGATAGATCTGTCAATACGTTATGACAATTTCAGTTAATATTGTTATGTGCATTATGAAAACTTACGTTTAGCCAACTAATCTTTTTATCTTTCCTAATAGTTGTTTTAATTTTGTGTTTCCAAGTGCTCTTCAGCTTATACTCACGGTATCATACGTAAACACGTTATTGCAGATGATATACATGACAATTCCAACCATTCAGAAAACCAAACAGGTTTGCTTTTGCGCCATCGAGCTATGCATATTTTAAAGCATCTCTAATATATCGTAATGATCAGCAGGTCTTTTGATTAGCTTGAAGTTAAGATGCGAAAGGGACAAAAGTATAGGTACCTCATTTGTTACTTGGAGAGAAGGTGTCAAGCATCCGAGGCCGTCATTCAGTAACCATCAAGATAATGGTGAACAATTTGTTGATGAATATCATATGCATCATACCTCTATACCTACTGATTGGGATCTCGCTACCATAGAAAGAGTGGATGTCAATCACGCTGATATTACACCATTGATGGTTGTGCTATGTGTTACCTTTTTGCATCTTTTAGTTTTGCACGTTATTCCCTCAAAGTTCCTTTTTTCTATTCAAATTTTGACATTCT
>BQNB010095607.1:0-25827 GCA_026074375.1 Tanacetum coccineum
AGAATTAAACTCAAGCCGAAGACTAAAATTTATGCTTATAAACAATGCTAAAATATCCATTGCAAGCAACGACAAAGTAAAACGTTTTTATAAACCTTCCTTAAAACCCGGAGTTGGCTTTACTAAGCCAAAAAATGAGATCTAAGACTCCTCCTCCAAAAAGAACTAATAACTCTCACACTTGGTCTAAAACACCACAACCTAGGATAGACCAAATTAGACAAAATTACCCTAATAATAATCATTAAATGTGGAATTATTCACAACAACCAAACTTCTCTCCGTAGGGAATATGTCCACCTTATATGTATCCGAATCAAATGCAACATATGCAAAATATGTTCGGGACTAACAATTTTGGACCCATGAGACATTGGGGACCAAGTTGTTAAGTCGTTACAACATTCAAGTAGAGTTGTTCATTAACATTTCTTGGAATCCGACGAGCGAATACATTCTTGAAATTTTATGACGGGTTTTCTAATGATTTCTCCTTCAAAGCTTACTTACTTGAAGATGTTGAAGAAAACACATTGTAGGCAAACATATGTCTTCTTTCCAAACTTCTTAGAATTTAGATTATGTGTTAAATGTTAAATGACTATATATTATTATTATGCACGTGGTATATGCTAAACATATAAGTTATAGTTAGTAGAACATAATTTAAGCTAATAGAAATAATGTAGTCACTAGAAATGCCATTTGTTGGCTTTCTATAATTAAGAGATTTTGTTCATTACGAACTCGTCTCTCACGTAGTTGAATTAGAATTCTCTACGTACCTCTGTAAAATGGAAATCTTCTATGTCTACTAGTAGCGAACTCACGTAGATGAAGAAAGTGAGTTAGTGGGTAATTATTAACATAGAAGTAGGATTAGTTTTTCATCTTACGCCAAAAAGGCATGCCATCAAAATCACTATGAATGAAACAAACTCCTTTCGACTACGACATCTGCATTGTCTACACGTCTACAATAAACTACGTCTATCGAAATCTTCTCATCAAACTTTAAGTCCATTCTATTATTCTATCATTACAAAACATGATAATTAATTATTTCATCCGAAGTAATTAATTTATTCAATTGACAAGAAGTTGATTGAAAACGCAACAAAATCCTCTCTCGGCTTGACAACTTGATTATTTCGTACGAAGTAATCAAAGTACTTTTAATTAACAAAAGGTTAATTAAAATGTCAATTAAATTTCGTCAATCATTTCTAAATCATCTCTCTATCCAAAAATCTTGACAACTTAATTATTTCATTGGAAATTATTTAAGTTTACTTAACTTAACTAAAAGTTAATTAAAAGTGTCAAGTATTTTTCTCTCGTCTTCAACTTCATTCCTTTGACGACTAGAGTATATAAAATAATATTACTAGTACCACCCGACGTATTTTGATAATTGTATATTTACAAAACTAGTCAAAATCGAAAAACAAATTTTTTTTTCTCTCAGATAGGCGGCCCCCTTAATTATTAAGGGGACCGACCGTGTTAAAGTGGGCGGCCCCCTTAATTTTAAGGGGACCGGCAATTAAAATCGCCAAACAGACCCATTTTTGAGTTAATCACTAAACCAAACACACACTGTTGTTCTTCCCTCTCCCTTTTTCCTGCTGTGACGAAAACCAACACCCAAAACCATCAAAATTCAAACCTTCAAACACTCATTCGACCAAAATTTGCAAGGGGCAAACACCAATAACAAGATTAGCAACCTTCATTGTGACAAACATGCCTCGAGCAACAGTTGGTGATACTTCTCTTACCCGTTCTTACATTCCCAAAGTATCCCAAACACCCGATATCTCTCCTTCTATCGCACACTTCTACAAACCTATCGAAGATCGATGTATTCATGAGGGTAGAGTTGTTGATCAACTTTACTACACATCTGATCACATTGATCGTTGTTTTTCTAACATTCATCTCAATTGTCTCTATGAAATCAATGAGCCAATTGTCCCTCGTTTCATTCTAGTCTTTTATAGTCAAGTCACTCTTCAAAGAGATAACTCCGGCGTCATTCTTATCTCCTTCATGATTCAAAACAAATTCATCACTCTCTCTTTCCAACAATTCGGTCAAATCCTCCAAATCTCATTCACTGGTCAAGCCGTATTCACAAACGAATGGGATCTTGGTGCTTTTGCATACTCCCAAGACACTGAAGGACCATATCATACCGACCTTCCTACTCCTGAAGAAATTCATCAATTTCTTCAATTTCAACGTATTGACTCTAACCGCAAAATCAAACACAAAAACGTCATTCTTTCTCCAAATTAAGTTTTGACCAAAGAGCTTAGACAAGACTTGAAAAGATGGAACGAACTCATTTATGAAAATGTGTTCGGACTAGGAGGACACCGAGACCATCTCCCGGCTTGCCTTGATCATATATTATATTATATTCTAGCCGAGCAACAATATAATCTTACCTATTTCTTTGTCAAAAGAATTGAAAGTGCACGAGCGACTCCTAAAGCCCATCTTCCTTATGGTATGTTCTTGACACGTCTCTTTCGACATGTCATGGAACTTTACCCTCATCTTGACAATGGCATCTACGATGTCGTTGAACGAGTCATGCGTCCACTTGCTCTGAGACAAACCCGTCGACCCCGAAGTGATCGTGGAAAAGCCCGTCACTCCGTCTCTTCAACCTCCGCCCATCATAACCGTGGATCTTCATCTCACCAAGGAGATGATGATGAGGATGATGGTGCTTCTCGTGCTAGTACCCCATCTCCTACAACCTACCTAAACTCTCTCGGACCTCTCGATTACCAACCATACGACATTCCCACTTCTTCTGAACAAAATGATGATCTTCTCTTCGAACGTCAAACCGACTTGCTTAATCAAACACAACAAATGCATAAGGAACTTAGAGGTGGATTCAAGTCATTTGGCAAGGCATTGCGAGGAGTCTTCAGCAAGAAAAAGAAGTGAAGATGTTGTGTGATAACTAGTTTGATAGAATAATTGGTTTAGGATCTTGTGTGAACTTATGCTTATGTTTATGTTTAATTAATTATGTGATGAAAATCCGACTTAGTCGGAAGAACTTGAACTTGTTTAAGCCTGCTTAGGACCTCTAATCTTTGAGAATGATTAGTATGATTTTATAATTATGCATTCTTGTTCTATTTTATTTGTTGCAAACATACATGATATACTTAATTTCATGCATATATTTACATGGGACTTGCTGCAAATTGACCACCAAAACACAACCTTTCTTACAAATTTTTGCAAAAAATAAAATTTTTGGTCGTCTAAAAAACACCTGATGGGCGGCCCCCTTAATTCATAAGGGTGGTCCCCTTAAAGATAAGGGGGCCAGCCAATATTAAGGGGATCGACCATCTAGTTCACGGATTTTACTATTTTTTTTGCTTTTTGACCCTCTTTTACATATTCTCAGCTATTGTTACCCAGAATGCTTAAACAGATTTTGAAAAATCCTAAACTAATTCAAACTCATTCCATTTCTAAACCATTTTCTTCTAATAAATTCCCTCCAAATGCATATCACCACTTCACCATCTTCTTCATCCTCTATCAACCATCATAAACCACCATGGCATCTACTAGAGCTTCCATTTCCAAAGCTTCTAAAAGACCAAAAATCAACATCATTCTACCAAAATAATTGTTTGTGGATTTAACTCAAGATGACACCAAAACTCTATCACCCAAGCATCAACTCTCATCACCTAGTGCTCCTAATGCACCCTCAAAAACACCATCAACCAAAGGCACTTCCTCTTCCTCCATTAACTACACACCCAAATCACCAACCTCATCCACATCACCATCAACAAATGGTTACTTAAACTCAGCAACATCCCCTCCTCTAAGAGTTCCTCCACCTCCTCCAACTCAAGAAAATGCATCAATAGATATCACTCTCACCCTTTCACCAATTATCCTACTTGATGTCCAATTTGATACTCCATCACCCTCTCCACCTATCTTTGGTCATCCCATTCCTTGGAACCTTCTTGAGTCACATGGAGACTCATGTTTATGTTGCATTCACAACCGTACTCTTATCTTTGGATTGAGAGATGAACTCCAATGCATGTTTTCTCACATTGAATACATGCTTTCACAACCTCCACCACCCAACTCACCACCACCACCATCACTTTCACCAAACTAAACATACACTATTTTTATCCATTTTCAAAAAATTGTCAACCAAACCTTTTGCAAGCAAGTCCTATAGAATTCTAGGAATATTAGGACATTGGTAGTTGATCTTTTATGTATGTCGTACTAATATGCTTCAAGCATATTATCTCTATTTCATGTATGCATGATTGTGTTTTTATACATAATTATTTATGTTAAATGAATGATCTTTGGTATTATGTTATCAAGTATGTTTTTGCTTGCACTTAAATTTGATGTATGCATGAATGTGTTTTATACACAATTTTAATGAATGCTCCTTAGTCTCATATTTTTTTATGCACTTGTTTTTTTTGTTGGTTGCATTTTTCATATCCATAAAAGTTAAGCCTAGTTGATATATATCTGTGATTGTTAGTTTACACAAATAACTTGACACTTGTTAAGCAGTATCAACATGTTTAAATATTTTTTCCTAGTTGCTACATGTTAGAAATGGTTGTCTTGTTCTTCTAACTTATTTTTGTAGCAAAGTTACTATAGCTCGATTCCTTGGTGCCCTCGAACGAGGGAGAGTACACATCAAGGGGGAGGGTTCATCCCGTTGACTTTTCACATATTCATCGACGAAGCCTTTTTTATTCTACTAAAAGGGGAAGAAATAGAAACAAAACTCACTAAATACTTGTTTAAAAACAATTTTACATTTAATGAGTTTAAATTTTGTAATCATCAAAAAGGGGGAGATTGTTGATAGAAATAATGCTTAAAAACGTTATTAATATTTTTCGATCTCTCTACGTTTTGATAATCACAAAATGTAAAAACGATTAATGAAAAATTATTTGTAAACAAGTAATTAGTAGTAAATTTTCATTTGAAAAATTAATCACTTAAAGGTATGAATAAACATATGCTTAATGCTTTTCATGATCAAAGAAATTTTTAGTTAACCTCACATTTTTTATAAAAATGTCAAAAACATTTTTACATCTTTTACAAAAACATTTTTGGATTTAAAAAAAATGTTTTATTCAAATAAATATTTTGAATTCAAATTTTCTACTCAAAAACGGCTAGAAATGTTCCAGAAAACACCTCCCCCGATAAAGACAAAAAAGGGAGCGTCTGGACTGGGCGGCCCACTTGATAATAAAGGGCGACCCCCTTAATTATTAAGGGGACCGGCCCCTATTTAAGGGGACCGCCGAGACAAAAAGCCAGCTCAGCTGGCCTATAAATACTGGACTAATCCCTACTATTTTTATCACCTTTTGCACACACTTTCTTTCTGTTCTAAATCAGTTTATACACTCCTTTCTTTCCTTTAATCATTTAATCATAAAGCTTTGTTTCTAAGTTATCCAAGCTTAATTCCTCAAGTGCAAGAGAAGAATACTTCTTATCATCAAATCAAAAAGTGTTATAGTATAGTTGGTATAGTTGTGTAGTTGTGTTATATCTTGTAAATCATTTGTGTATATTGTGTAGGTGTGTATCGTAGTTGTGTACAATAAGTAGATTGTTGTGATCATTGTAAGTAGTTAGATCTGGATGATCTTAGTAAGTAGTGATAGATTGGTGTGATCGTAGTAGTGTCTTGGATAAGTGAAGTTGTGAAGTAGAGAGAAGTTGTAAAGTGAAGCCAAGTTGTGAATTGTCGTGAAGTGGTGTGTTTAGTTATGATAGATTGGTTCTAGCTAGGATTAGAACTCGACATTTCTCTTAGTGTCGAAAATTGGTGTAAGCTAAGTTGTGTACGGTTTTCTTCGCCTAAAGGGAGTTTGTTGACATAGTGAAGATAACTCTCGAGTTTGGTGCTCGGGGAGTGGAGTAGGGCGAAGAGGTGCTTTGTTACCGAACCACTATAAATCCTTGTGTTGTGGTTTGATCTTTCTAACTCTTATCTCTTGTCTTTCATATTTACTTGTCATTTACTTACATATTTGTATTGTTCATATTGTGCACATATTGAGATCACACAAAGTCGAATCTAAATTTTTATAGACAAAACATTAATTTAAATAGTGGTAAACTATTCAACCCCCCTTTTAGTTTTCCACACGTTAAGCCAAAAAGGTATCAAATAAGCTCTTGGTTCTCGAATAAGCTATCAATAAGCCAAGAGACATAAGCCGAACAATGTGGCTTATGGGTTAAGCTCACGTTTTGGGCTTTTGGTTGTGGGACGCGGCTTAAAAGCCCGTTAAGCATATTTGGGCTTATTTGTTTAGCCAAATAAGCTCAACACTTGTCCTTTCAACATAAGCTAGAAAATAAGTTAGGAAACTATATGCCGAAACGAAATAAGCTAGACAAACTCCCTTTTTGTTTTCCCTTTGGGCTGAAACTAATAATAATCCCAATAAGCTTTCCAAAAGCTTATGTATAAGCTGAAACATCAAATAAGCTGAAAGACATGATTCTTATTATATAAAAACAACCACGATCACGAAACTACACCTTCCTTGTCTTTCTTTTTCTTATTTTCGAACCAAAACACAACCCTTTTAGGGTTTACGTAGTTTTCAAATCTTGATTTTTTTATAAAATGTTTTTACAACTTTGATGTATGCATTAAGAGGATCATAAAAGTACAAGATTTAAGTAAAATAGATGACTTACAAAGAATGGACGATTAGAAGGTGATTAAGACTAACTACAACCCAAACGTTGTTTAAGAATACCCAAATAGTTACTCAAACCAAACCAAAACACTTCTTATCTTCAAAGGATCTTGATCAAGAATCAAAATGGTGAATGTATAAGGGGTGTTTATTACGTCGGTTTTAAGGAAAAGAGAGGAGAAGAGAAAATACAAAATATGATTCTGTTGTGTGTGTGAAAAATGATGAAAGAATATGGAATGTATGTGGACAAAATTCAAAATAGAATCATATGTGTGTGTATGTGTACTCAGACGCAAAGCGGGGAGGAGTAGGGGACCAATTTGATCTCCATATTTTGGGGGAGTTCATGCAAGGTGGTGGATTTAATTTCCCATTTGTATGTATGCTCATTTAAATGCTTCTAGTTATTCTCGGAATACGTAAATACTGGAAATGCATAAAAACTTTACGAAAATTTCTGAAATTTTAAATATTTACTCACGACGTAAAAACACGACAACTATCGAAATACTATGATAAATAGCAACCCAGAATGATTTCGGTAATGATTCTCATATATATGTGGGACAACTTCCCAGTTAAACGTAAAAATTACACGCATCTTATAAAATTAAGAATACTGAACAGAAACGGTTAAAATAGTGGTCTGAAATTTATGGGGTGTCACATCCTTTCCCCGTTAAAAGAGCTTTGTCCTCAAAGCTTAAGACGTAACTTCTGCCACGGGTGGAGAGTTGGCGAAGAGATGAGGATACTTCTTCTGTATTTGATCTTCACATTCCCAAGTGAACTCAAGACCTCTCCTTGAGTTCCAACAAACTTTAACGATTGGGATATGGCTTTGCTTCAGACGTGTGACCTCATGGTCCATGATTTTGACTGGTTCTTCGATGAAGTAGAGCTTGTCATCAACTTGGATTTCATCCAACGGTATAGCAAGAGTTTCGTCGGATAGGCATTTCTTCAGGTTCGAGACGTGAAACGTATTATGAACTCTTCTCAATTGCTTTGGGATTTCAAGTCGATAGGTAACGGTTCTAACTTTGGCAATGACCTTGAAAGGTCTAATATATCAAGGGTTAAGCTTTCCTCGTTTGTCAAAACGTATCACCCATTTCCATGGCGACACTTTTAGCATGACCTTATCTCCCACTTGAAACTTAAGGGGTTTCCTTCTTACATCATTCTGGATTTTTTGACAATCACGGGTAGCTTGAATACGGCTCTTGATTTGAACAATCTGCTTAGTTGTCTCATGGATGATCTCTGGGCCAATGAGCTGACTGTCTCCAACTTTAGCCCATCAGATAGGTGATCAACACTTACTTCTATACAACGCCTCAAATGGTGTAGCCTTAATACTTGTATGGTAACTGTTGTTATAAGAAAACTATACCAATGGAAAATGTCTATCCCAACTTTTTTTGAAATCAAGCACACATGCACGTAATATGTCTTACAACGTCTGAATGGTCATCTCACTTTGACCATCGGTCTGTGGGTGATAGGCTATATTCATATCCAATCAAGTACCTAGTTGTTTGTGAAGAGACCTCCAAAAGTGTGAAGTGAATCTATTGTCTCGATTGGAGACGATTAAAACTGGCACTCCATATCTCGACACCACTTCTTTCAAATATTGTCTTGTCAACTTCTCCATAGAGTTGTCTCCTTTCATGGGTAGGAAATAAGGAGACTTGGTGAGACGATCAACGATTAACCAAATCATGTCTTGTCCAGTTGCTGTCTTTGGCAATTTAGTGACGAAGTCCATTGTTATTTTCTCCCATTTCCACTAGGGAATCCCTGGTTGAACCAATAATCCAGATGGTTTCTGATATTCGGCCTTAACCTTGGCACATGTTAGGCACTTGCTAACGTAGGTGGTGATCTCTGCTTTCATGTTGGACCACCAATACAACTTCTTCAAATCTTGGTACATCTTATCCGATCTAAGATGGATGTAATACTTTGACTTATGTGACTCGTTATAACAACCCAAGAATTTTCATCAAATGCAAAACCTATTATCACAATTGTACGGAGAAATTTTTCGCTTTATTACATTACTTGCATTGTCAATATCTCATTAAGCAAGGTAACTTGTATAACTAAAGTAGATGAGCTCACGCAACCTATCTATGGCAATCTTGTCTTCATACACAATATGTCAAGTCAATATCATCATATCCTTATTACAAAGTACATTATTCCTATAATGTACCATTCGCAACGTTATATCAAAACGGGCTCTAAACCGTTATCATATACCTCTAAACCCTAAATTTCATGAAGGGTTAATATCTAAAGTGAATACACAAGCTACTAAAGCATATGTACAAGTATCATAACATCTTACATGAATATACATTCTAAAGTACAAGTCCTTAAAAGCTCAATATACAAGTCATTAAGCATGATCTCTAAATTAGCCGTTTTACCTTCGTTTTTATTCTAATTTCTTCACCACCACTTAAGCAAGACACTACACTCATTCTACAATATATAAACCCTAAATATTCTATTCATAAACTTTCATACATCTTTATGCACTCAAAACCCTAATTCAAAACCCTAAACCCTAAAACCGAGCTAGTTTCTAAACCATGACCTGTTTCTTGGCTTTTATCCATTGTAAACCCAAACCAACACTCAATTAAGTTGTAATAACTTATTTTACAATCATATCAATCCTATTCAATCATTATCTCATCATTACTTCATCATTTTACCTCACTTGTACATAAAACATATCCTAGAAACCCTAAATGTACCTAATTGGTTCATTTAACCCGTTTACTTGTTTTAAACCATTCTAATCCCAAATAACCAACCAAGGGCCATTGTAAACTCATAAAATAAGTTTACAATTCATCATCTATCATTTACCTGGCAATGTTAGAACAGACAACATCTTAGCTTGCTAATAATGCTGACTTAAAAGCTCAGATTTAGGAAAGAGTTTTTGACAATTGCTGCTTTAAAAAAATGACTTAAGGAATTTCAAAGGAATAGATGAAGATACTACGTTTGATAAAACAGTCATTCCTTGGGAAACCAGTTATACCATCAATAAGAAACTAATCAATTTGTTTATACAACCGAATGCTTTTAAATTGAAAGGGCTCAAATGTCAAAACAACGGTAGCCTCCCCAAGTTGATGTGAATAGAGAGATTTGTCAAACCAATCACTCACATTATTGCCAAAAAAACAGATCCGCCTTTGTCAAAACCAGACACATGATTGCATCTAGCCATCTAGGAATAGATCTAAGAACATGCCAAGCTTAGATCAAATGAATATGGTTCATATCACTAACTAGATTGTAGCTAAGAAAAAGATACAAGAAAGAAATAGAAAGTAAAGAACTCAACAACTAGTGTGACTAACTTCCTGCTAGAATTCAAACACTAGCTGATTGAAATCAACAAAACCTAGGAGCACAATCAAACATCAAGGAGTTTATGCCTAAACTAAGAGTAGTCTTGTTACGATAATGGTTTGCGCCCAAAGCAGATCACATCTAATGAGTTCTAGTTCTTTCTCAGATTCAAACAATTTGTATGTTCTTACATGTCATAATTGTGTCCTTTAATTGCATATCATGATGCATGTAAAACAAAACTCCTGAAGAGGTAGTAAAATCACGGCTAAGATTCAATCTCAAAAGACCAAAAACAGAACAAACTCCGAGATCAAAAGAATCATACTTAGAAAACCCTTGTAGGCATGATCTATACAGGACATAGTGATGTTCCCTAATAAGACTTCCGCTGTGTATGAGAAAACATCTCCTAGATCTGATCTTAGGTGGAAACCCACGGGTAGAATTTTCAAATCTGTTGGTCTTAGGTGGATTCCTACAGGAAAGTTATTCGACTCTTGCACAAGCAAGGTTGACAGTGAACCCCCACATGGTTCAAATGTAGATATCCCTAATATTCATGAATGCAAACAAACTCTGGATGTAAGTGCAGGTACATCAATCAATGTTCAAAAGGAACAAAGTCTTGATTTAAGTGCATGTACCTTATGTAATGTCAACAAGGAAAATCTCAGAGTATGGTTGCTGAAAAAGCTGATATCTCAGAAACCATTGTCAAAGTGGATTCACAGATGATGATACAGAAAAATGACGTTTGATTACAACAGATCAAGCCTCGAACCTCAATGTCAAACGACGTTTGAACAAAACGGTTCAAGCCTCGCACCACAATGTCAACAGAAGTTCATCAAGCAGCTGAGACAGTAACAACGTCAAATGAGCTGGATTTGCTATTCGGTCCTTTGTTCGACGAATATTTCAATGGAGAAAATCAAGTTGTTTTAAAGTCTTCCGCTGTCACTACTACTGATGCATCAAATAAACGTCAACAACAACCTGATTCAACTTCATCTACTTCAACTCTAGCTACAACTGTCACTGCTAATGGAAACTTCGATTTGTAAATATTTTTATTCTCTCTTTATTTTTTATTTATAAAAAAATTTGAAAAAGAAAATACAAAAATATAAAACCAACAAAAAGAAAATAGAAAAATATAAAACCTAGAAAAACAAAATATAAAATCAGAAAATTTTCAAAAATACCAAAAAGAATCTTCTCGACATGTCTCTTGGAATCGATAACATTTACGTACCTAGAAATGTTGATTAACATCGACACGGGCGTGTAAATGAAGTTCGAGCAAGAGTTTCAAATGCTTTCAAAACATGTCATTTCTAAATTTTCTTAATGACTTATGTACATTTCAGTGCATAACTCGGTCCCGAATGTAATAGGGAAGTGTACGCTTCAGTGCGCTTACTCTAAAAATAGAAGAGAAGTCTTCTATCATGTGTTTTTAAAAATCGTTGAACATAATTTTTCAAAAAGAACTTTCAATGTCAACTTGTCCACAATATAAGTTGTGGTATCTTTCCATAAAAAGTGGTATTTGTTAAAATTGTGTGTTCAACACTCCCTTCCTCGAATAATTTTCAAAGAATTGTAGTACGTAGAATGTCATTTTATGTGAATCAATTTCTGAGGGGGAGCTTTTTAAAACAAAGCCTTTTAATGTGTTGGATACATCTCATAAATGTCAATTTTATGTATCCAAACACATTTTGTGAAATTAAAATGTGGAAACTTAATGTCAATTAATAATATACATTGTTCACTAAGGCATCTCACTCCGTCTTCAACATTTTGTGGTGTCATATCAATTTTTCATTCCAATGTCAAGTTTTAATAAATATTGGTATCCCACATATACTGTTGAAGGGGAGCAATCTGAAAAATGAATTCATGCAATATCGTGGTATAATTTTTCTCCCCATGGAATTTTTCATGTCAAATTTTAATCAATTGGTATTTTAAATACTAAGTGTTTTATTATTTAAAATAAGGGGAGAAAATTGTAATTAAAATATGATATAGAAGAATGTGATCTTTAAGACTCTAAATGCAACTCTTTTCTTTACGTGCTAAACAATTTCGAATCTCGGAGCACATGTGTAGGGGGGTATTTGAAAATAACAATGTCAGAAAATGGTTTTATGGTTCGATCTCTATACCCAACAACCTATTAATTTCACGACAATTCTGAAGTCATAAGGTGGTTAGGTTAGGAATAAGTCCTACGATCCAACCAGAACTGGAGGGATCTACCCAAGGACAATCCATAGTTAGAAATAGCAGTCCTTAGGTATGAATGGAGAAGAATGTGTATAAGGGAAAAATGCCAACTAAGATTGAGCTAACACTGGAATACTATACACAAGGTCGTTAGTTGAATGAACGTCTTGGTAAGCATTGAAGGGGTTGAAGAATGAAAAAGAAATGTATGGATTAAAGGGTTGTAAACAAAGTTAGCCCTTCCAATTACACTTCAGGACAAAAAACCGGCGGTCAATATATATTCTATCAAAATCACCAAATGTTGATTGTTGATATAAGATAAGTCGTTCATGGACCCTGGGATGCAATGCACAACCTACACAAGCCATTCGGGTTTCCTCTCAAAAGAAAATTGTCTCATTTGTCACGGGAGAGGGTGCGGGTGGACGCAGGGATAGTGTGGGGAAGGATACGTATACCCACGTTATCTATTGACCATCTCACTCCGAGATTGTTAATATGGAAACAGAGTGGCAGTCTGCTCAGCCTCCGAGTACTAAAACTAAAAGTGCACAAATCGGAGTCTGATCCAGAAGAGATCAAGTATAATTCTCATTAGGGACACAATGTACAAAAATACTCTTGTGTACACACCATTAAAGTTCACAAGTTTGTAACAAAGAGTCATACGCATTATCCTTGAGATCTTGACAGAACATCGAGTGATGCATTAAGTTCTTCACCTGGTGAAGATGGGAAATCCTGCTTGACTTCCAACATCAATCAAGCTCTTGGTAGGTGACTTGGCAAGATTCTATATGAATCGAGCTTGTTGTGGAGATAACTAGATATCAATTTTGGTCCAGTAGTAATGAATGATGGACTAAATAGAATGAAAAGTAACTATCTAATGTACTACTTACCGTTGTTGTCTGCTTTGAGACGTTCAAGTTAATGAGAACCAAGCAAGCATGGTGAATCTATTACATTGTGTTAGAAGATCCTACGCTTTAAGCTGGTAAACCATTTTATCAAGGAGATTCTTTGAATCTACTGATCACAGGTATTAGTATTTATCTATAAAATAGGAAACCGAGAGGTTATGCAAAACGAACTCAAGAATGATATGACAAACCATATTATCTTTTATTGCTAACTGTCTTATTTTAGGTTTAGACGACGGTGTGTTGCAGCCTCAGCTCATTCCAGCGAAGTCTCGGATGCATAAACCACATGCTCTTCTCAAGCTTTCAAAGTCAATCGCTCAACATCAAGATCGTTGACCTAAAACCTTCCCAACCATCAAAGAGCCTCAAAGTCAAATAAAGAATCATCAATTGGGGAAGATTGTTAGACTTATGAACATATATGTCAAACAAGAATGTAACAAGTATGAGCATGTTGGTCAAGAGCACAAGATGATCAAGGAAGTCATATAAAGATTATTCAAGTCAAGGAGATGATGCAAGATAACAATCTCAAAAACTCAAAGTAAAAAAAGATAAAGGCTCAAGATCAAGATCACAAAGCATGAATGAACAAAGCCATTACAAACAAGACAAGACCAAAACAAGACAAAGCATAAACGTCAAAAGTCATATCCTCAACATCGGGGGAGACAGTGATTAATCACGAACTCCTACAAGAATTGTTAATCGGTCGTACAAGAATGTCAACACAAAAGATTAAGTCCTTCACATTAAAGAAGACCACAACAACGGAGGAGTTTGAAGAAAGGGACCTCAACATTGGGGGAGAATGTTAGCCACTATCACTCTATGCTCCTCCAATGAAAGCTTTTTGATTATTGCTTCTTGACGACTTTAGACATTCACTGATGAAATGATTTGGATCTCCACATCTAAAGCATTTTCTTCTCACTTGTATCATCTTGTTAATTCTACTTCTTTGAAAATGACTTTCTTTTGTCTGTGGTTGTATTGTAAATCTTTCCTCGTCTTTGAAAAATTTCTTGAATTCTTTTACGGCCATGGCGTATTCTTCATCTTCACTATCGGAATTCGAGCTATCTTCATCACTTGATTTCTTTTTGGCCTTCAAAGCAAGAGATCTATTTTGTTCTCTTTTCCTTTGACCATTTCGAAATCATTTTTAATTTTTATTTCATTAAACTTTCAAGTTTCCAATAAGGTTAATCAAGTGTTTGACGTTGTTAAAATCTTTTGATTCTTCAAATGGTCGTAACCTTTGCGCGCCAATTTGAATGATTTAAGTGCTCTAAGAAATTTCCTAACATTATTCTTGCTAGAAAACCTTCATCTAGTGCTTTTTAGGACTAGTAATATAGTGTTAAATCTGCAAAGCATTATCTATCGATTCACTCCGAATCGTAAATTGGTTAATATTGTTAAACAAGAAGATCTATTTTATTATCTTTTCACTTGACTATTATCCTTGGTGAGTGATTATTAAATTTCACAAAATTCTTTTGCGGGTTTGTTACTCATAAAAATTCTTTCATATTCTTTACGTGGGTAAAGATTTTAAAATACATTTTTAGCTTAATTATTTTTTGCAGTTTCTTTCTTAAGATCAATCGCATTTTGTTTATCAAATGGTTAATTTCATCCTTTTTAGTTTCGGGGATTATTATGAATGGTGGAAAATCACCAAAGTAATGAAATGCCAAAGATCTAGATCTTTAGAGATTCACAAAAGTTTCATAATCTATTTTTCACAAAATAAATAAATCCATCACTTTCTAAATTGTGGTGTCTTGCATAGATTGCCTTCTAAATATTGTTCGATTCTATAAGGAATCGATTCTAGTTTTAAATTAAGTTTGTTTTTAAATTTCTTGTTTGACGCGGAGCTCCTCTGATTTCCATTGTGGAAAATAGAAGGGGGGTTTGAATCGTTTAAACCTTTATAAATTAATGTTATGTTTGTTTATAAAAACTTAGATTCGACTTTATGTGAATTCACAATATGCACAATATAGACAATTTAACTAATCAAGTGAGTAATGATAAGATGTAAATAAATGTAAAAGTTAAGAGATAAGAGATGGAAAGATCAAACAACAACACGGGGATTTGTAGTAGTTCGGTAATGAAGCACCTCTTCGCCCTACTCTACTCCCCGAGCACCAAACTCGAGAGTTTTCTTCACTACGTCAATAAGCTCCCTTTAGGCGGAGAAAACCGTACACAACTTACTTTATACCAATTTCCGAACTAAGCTAAATGTCGAGTTCTAATCTCAGCTAGAACCAATCTATCACAACAGAACACACACTTCAACGACAATTCACATCTTAGCTTCACTACAGACCTTCACTCTACTTCACAACTTATCTTACTTCACAACTTCACTTTGGCTTCACAACTTTACTTCTCCAAGACACTACTATGGATCACACCAATCTATCACAACCTTACTAAGTATCAACCCGATCTAACTATACTTACTACATACTACAATCTACTTAGTATACACAATACAGACTACACACCTTCACAATATACACACTGATTACAAGATATGATTACATTGCAACAGGTTGCAGGACACACACTAAGCTATATATTCTTCATTGATGATAGATTAGTTTTCTTCTCTATGCCTTGAGAATAAAAGTTTGGTTCATTAGAAACAAGGCATTTTATGATTTAATGATCAAAGGATAGAAAAGGGAAAGCAATAAACAAATGATTTAGAACTGAAGACTAGTGTGAGCAAAGGTGAGAAAATCAGTGGGGAATAGTTCAGTATTTATAGGCAAGCTGTGACAAAAAAAACACGTGGTCGGTCCTCTTAATTAGGGTACCGGTCCCATTAAAATTAAGGGGGTGTCCGCCTCAAGGCCTGACGCTTTTTTTTTTGTGTTTTTTGGAGGTAGTTGTTTTCTGGAACATTCTAGCCGTTTCTTTTTTTGGTTAGAAATTTGATTT
This sequence comes from Tanacetum coccineum, assembly GCA_026074375.1. Classification (NCBI taxonomy): domain Eukaryota; kingdom Viridiplantae; phylum Streptophyta; class Magnoliopsida; order Asterales; family Asteraceae; genus Tanacetum; species Tanacetum coccineum. The sequence goes on from BQNB010095607.1 coordinate 16,304, forward strand.
TAAATTATTTATTTGAAAATAAAACATTTCTTTTAAATCTAAAAATGTTTTGATAAATAATATAAAAATATTTTGTGTCTTTTTTATAAAAAAGTGCGAGGTTTAATAAAAAATCCTTTGATCTTAACTACATTAAGCATTTGTTGTTTATTCATACATTTTAATAGATTTTTCATTTTCGAAATAAAAATTTAATAATAATTACTTGTTTACAATTATTTTTCATTAATTGTTTTTACATTTTGTGATTATCAAACACGTAAAGAGAGATCGAAAAAATTTTAAACAATGTTTTTAGGCATTATTTCTATCAACATGATGCGTATTTTCTGTTAAATAGATCAGGTTTTAAATTTATAAACTGCGAACCACCTAAGATCTATATACACACTAACGAGCAGTGTACCCGGTCGTGTTACTTGGGATAAGTTTGAGGTCGACCCAAAGAGCTATGTGATGGTGTTCTAACTTGAGGCAATTTACTAATAAACTAGAAAGCTATCGAAATTGTCACATTTGAATTTAAGGAATAAGAAAACTTAATTGAAATGATTTAAGTACGATCGAAGAGAAGAAAGTTCTATCCTAATTACTTATTAATTAACTTAATGATTCAATCAATTCTACTAGTTAGGAAAGCTAGGATCGAATGATCATCTAATCCTCACTTATCTAGCGGAATCCCAAATACACTAGTCATAGTAACCAGAATTTTGTCCCACTAATCATGGTAAGCGAACATCATATTTGGCATTCTTATGATCAAAGTATTATAACCAAACAGATAACCAAAATTAACAAGAAATAAATGAATCATAATGATAATTAATTTATAATAAAGATAACATAAGAAAAGCTCAGCCAAAAATTGTATTCATACAATCAATATCTCTATCAATTAATGAAAGTAATGAAAACATGATAATCGAACCAAACTAGTATGATGATGATGATCGGGATCGGATTCTCTCTTCTAGGATGGCTGGTGAGTGCTGGAAAATGAATTGGATTAGGTCCTAGTCGTCCCCTCATATGGGAGGAAGAAGGGATGAGTATTTGGGCTAAATTTGGCCTTTATTTACTGGTTTCGACCTGGTTACGACGTAACTGATGCGTTTGGTTACACCGTAACCATGCTGATGTAGACTTCCCATTATGCAGGCTTAAAATTGGTTACGGCGTAATTGATGCGGTTGCTTACGCCATTACCATGACGTGGCAGGTTTATGGCGTAACTGATGTGTTTGGTTATGGTGTAACGGATGTGGTTATGGCGTAACTGAAGTGTTTGGTTACTGCGTAACACTGCAGCACAATTGTAGTTATTGCAAACTTGTAACTCATCAGTTGTGATCCGACTTTAACCCAAAGCACGAAAGTTGTAGATATCACTTTCCTCTTTCCATGGCCGCTTGAATCAACTTAAAATGAGTTAGTATGAAGAAGTTATGGTCAAAATACTAGAGCATATTTCTGGAACATTTCTTCAACTTTTCGGCTTCGTTTCTTCAAATAATTCTTTCACGAGCCCTTCATAATAACTCCAAATCATAAGTGAATAACTTCATATATATTTCTTTAGTAGAAGCATCCATTCTTCGTGTCATTTCGTTCCAATGCCTTGTTTATCCTGTAAATGTAAAGATGAACGTTTTAAGTATCAAATCTATAATAAAGCAATATAAAACAAGGCAATAAGCATGGGATTTTGATATGGAAAAGTATCAATTATTTGATGTTATCAAATATCCCCCCACTTGAATTCTACTTGCCCTCAAGTAGACCTGTTAGAATTATTCATAAAAAGATTTCTCTAATTTAACTCAGAGAAATGAATTCATAATTTACTTATGCTAGAAACCATCAAAGTTGAACACCTCACAAAAAGGGGATCAAAATCACTCAACTCTCATACTAGTCTAAGTATTTAATTTTTGGAGTGATCACTCAACTGCACTGTCATAACATGTATTCTATCATAAGCTTGGAGAGTACACAAATCTGCACCAGTTAGAATTAGGGTCTAAACAGCTCTTAAAGGCAACATGGGTGACACACATAGGTTTAAACAGGCGATTGATTCTTTCCGATACCGCTGATCCAGAAAAGGCGACAAAACCACACATGCTCGGCCACATCTATGGACGAGACACATGTGATTGCTCTCTCCTTAACTCGAACATGCTAAAGGTCAAAATTATTGCAAAGGGTAGGATAAGACATGGGATACACATTTAATTGGTGTTAAACAAAATACACAAAACAAATAGTCTAAATAATCTAAGGTTGTCATAACCGGCTACCATCCATCCACAAGTCCAAGTATCCAAGTGCGAAAATTTAATCCAAAACAATAGGATACTAGCCCAACCTTCATAATCATACATATGGCTTGTAGTTGCACCATCTTTATATCTTTGAGCAAACAGATGGCCTATAGTTGCACCATCTTTATATTTTTGACAAATTGTTGGTTTTATAACACGTAACCAACATGAATATGCTACATAGGTTTATATTTTTATCTTTTTTTATTATTACCCCTATAGCAATGAACATATCCCCCCACTTGAGATGAACAATATCGAAAGTGATGATAGAGTGGGTCTTTATGAATCAACAATGATAGGTCTTTTACGAACGCGCAAAATTTTCGAACCCATTTCCCCAAACCATGGACTTAAGTAGCCAGAGATTTCAACATAAATAGAATATAGACTACACGGTAGGCTAAGGCGAAATGGTGTACCGACACATTTAACATAAATGGTTGAAAACAAGGATTGGCTCAACAAGGTGATCTAGGGGTATCTTGCACTAAAATTAAGTGCAACAAGGGGTTTTACATAGGATGTCGACTAGTTAGTGTAACAAGTAGATAAACATACACATAAAGGTTGTTTGGGGTAAATTCCTAAATGTTGCCTTCTTGAACAATCTATTCCTAATTAGGTCTCGAAATGATGTACATGCCAAGTTCTAAAGTCTACAATACTACCGGCACACTTATTTTTTTTGGTGGATTTTGTATAATAGATTAAAACGGAATCATTAGGCTTAACCTCACCAATTGAAATAAAGGGTAATAGTGCGCTCGGCAAAGATTTATTCTAGTTTAGTAAGAAAAATATGTCATTTTTTTTAAAATTGGCATAATTTTTCAAGAAAAACTAGAAAATCGAAGGCAAATATAGGTTAAGTGGTAAATCTACTCCCATCCTCCTACTTGGTTTATACAATGTCCCTATTGTACATTAAGGAAATGAAAAGTCAAAAATAAGAGTAGAATTAGAACGAAAGACTCCCATCGATTTGCACGGGTTGATGAAGATACAACATGCTCTAAGCCATGCTTCAAGTCCGCTTCCATGAGCAACATCCACAACTCTAACCTATCATCATCATTGGCATGGTATCCAACTAATACGGATTTGAAATACTTCCCTGTAGCCAAGTATAAACCAAGCACCACTCCATGTGTATCAATCTATACTAGCTGCAAGAAAACTAATTCCAAAAGCATAAATCCGGCTAAAAGAAAGATAACAAAATATACAGAATAATAATACAAGAAATACAAACCTAACTTACTTTCGTAGGAATCACAGTTGCATTTAGCGTATGCAACAAGCCTTTTAAACCACTTGGTGGCCCAAGTGGACGAGTGAAGTCTCGTGAGGGTTTCCAGAGAACATACCCACAAAGTTCATTTACCAAATGTACACGGTTTTGTAAAAATTTCAAACTTATTTGAGGTTCGCAGGAAGGAGTTACGGTGTAACCATGGATTAGGTTACGCCGTAGCCATGTGGCAAAAGCATTTTAAAATTTTGATCATATCTAGTTACGGCGTAATCACGGAAGGGGTTACATCGTAACTACATTCGTTACGTCGTAACTACATTCGTTACGTCGTAACTGAAGTGGTTACGCCTAAACAGAAACATTTTTACCACATGAATACGAGTCGATGTGACCTCGAATTCCGTTTCCTTGCTGCTAGAACCTACAAAATGAAGTAAGAAACATACAAACCAACTAATATGCATAAATGAAATAAAACAAAACATAAATTTAAAGATAGGCATGGGGTGCCTCCCATGAAGCGCTTGTTTTTGTTCGAGTCACTAGCTTAACTCCGCCTTTATTTAGTAATCAACAGGGTGTTCATCCGTTCACTTAAAATCAAGTGTGGGTGATAGTAGCCACATTCACCATAAGGGTGTAAGTAGGCTATGGGAAGGGCGTATGAGGTCTAAAATTTATACCTGTGGGGAGTTGTGAATTCCCTTTTTACCTCATTAGAAATGGATGATGGTATGGTGTGTATCAAGAAACTTGACTGATCATTGAACTCCATACAAACTAAGAAGGGGTCTTTACCAAGACTCCACTGTAATGTCTCTTCAGTGTTTGAATGGTCAATGTCGTAATCATCATCCATTTCAACGTCCTCCACTTGAACTTCCTTTAATTATCGATCAGTGTTGGCATCTATGTTTTCTTCAACCTGTTCACAAACACTAGCAAATTCATTAGTGGCAAAGAAAGTAGAAAGGTCAGGAAGTTTACCATCCTCTTGGTCACTATCCTCACAATCAGTAATATCATCACACCTATTTGGAACTTCATGTTCTATATTTCTTATGTTTTCTGCCCCTATTCTGAACAAGTCATCCAAGATTTCGTCTAAAGTGGAATCCTCCTTATCCAAAGGTGGATTAGGTGTGTGTTGCGATTGATTGAAAAACTAGGATGTAAAACCCTGAGTGGGTACCTGTATTTCACTTTTCATAGTTGATATTGCTAATTTATATCTCGTATATTCCTCTATGGTCATATTATCAAGGTCAACTTTATTGTTACTATTATGATGCACATATTTGATAATGGCACAAGGCTGAGGATTTTGAAAACATGGGAGTAAAGGAGGCAGACTACAATACTCATCATCCTTCTCATCAGAGTCAGGATATACCAAAATTCTATTCCTTATGGGAGCAACATTCTTCCTAGAAGTGTAACTCTTAGCCAAATCCATGTTCATTTCTTTGTACATCAAATATTCGTTCATCGGGCTCCATTATAACTAAAATTATTATAAATCTTCTTACTAAAACCTCAAATCAAAAACCTAGTCATAGCTCCCCCGGCAACGGCGCCAAAAACTTGATGCATATTTTCTGTTAAATAGATCAGGTTTTAAATTTATAAACTGTGAACCACCTAAGATCTATATACACACTAACGAGCAGTGTACCCGGTCGTGTACAGTATACTTAGGATAAGTCCGAGGTTAACCCAAAGAGCTATGTGATGATGTTCTAACTTGAGGCAATTTACTAATAAACTAGAAAGCGATTGAAATTGTCACGTTTAAATTTAAGGAATAAGAAAACTTAACTGAAATGCTTTAAGTATGATCGAAGAGAAGAAAGTGCTATCCTAATTACTTATTAAATAACTTCATGATTCAATTTATTCTACTAGTTGGGAAAGCTAGGATCGAATGGTCATCTAATCCTCACTTATCTCGCCGAATCCCGACCACACTAGTCATAGTAACCAGAATTTTATCCCACTGGTCATGGTAAGCGAGCATCATATTTGGCATTCTTATGATCAAAGTATTATAACCAAACAGATAACCAAAATTAACAAGAAATAAATAAATCATAATGATAATTAATTTATAATAGAGATAACATAAGAAAAACTCAGCCGAAAATTGTATTCATACAATCAATATCACTGTCAATTAATGAAAGTGATGAAAACATGACAATTCACAACTTAGCTTCACTACACGACTTCACTCTACTTCACAACTTCTCTTCACTTCACAACTTCACTTTGCTTCACAACTTCACTTCACCAAGACACTACTATGATCATACCAATCTATCACAACTTACTAAGATCATCCGATCTAATTATACTTACAATGATCACTACAATCTACTTAGTATACACAACTACGATACACACCTTTACAATATATACAAATGATTTATAAGATATGATACAATTGCAATAAGGTTGCAAGGACACACACTAAGCTATAATACTTCTTCATTTGATGATAGAAAGTATTCTTCTCTTGCACTTGAGGATCAAAGCTTGGATCACTTGAAAACAAAGCTTTATGATTTAATGATCAAAGGAAAAAAAATGAAAGTATAAACTGATTTAGAACAGAAAGAAAGTGTAAGCAAAAGGTGAGAAAATCAGTGGAGAATAGTCCAGTATTTATAGGCAAGCTGTGACAAAAAAACACGTGGCCGGTCCCCTTAATTAGGGTGTCGGTCCCCTTAAAATTAAGGGGGCCGCCCGTTATAATTAAGGGGGCCGCCCAAGCCTGACGCTCTCTTTTTTGTCTTTTCTGGGGGAGGTGTTTTCTGGAACATTTCTAGCCGTTTTTAGGTATAAAATTTGAATTCAAAATATTTATTTTGAATAAAACATTTATTTTAAATCCAAAAATGTTTTATAAAAGTTATAAAAATGTTTGTGACATTTTTATAAAAAAATGTGAGGTTGAATAAAAATTCCTTTGATCATAAAATGCATTAAGCAATTATTTATTCATACCTTTAAGTGATTAAATTTTTGAAATGAGAATTTACTACTAATTATTTGTTTATAAATAATTTTTCATTAATAGTTTTTACATTTTGTGATTATCAAAACGTAGAGAGATCGAAAAATATTAATAATGTTTTTAGGCATTATTTCTATCAACAATCTCCTCCATTTTGATGATTACAAAATTTAAACTCATTAAATGTAAAATTGTTTTTAAACAAGTTAATTTTAAGGTGGGTGTTTTTTTTTTATTTCCATTATCCCCTTTTTTGTAGAATCAAAAAAAGGCTTCGTCAATGAATATGTGAAAGTCGAAGGATGATCGATCCCCTTGATGTGTACTTCCCCCTAGTTCGACGGGCACAAGGAATCGAGCTATGATTAACTTTGCTATTTAATAACAAGTCGAAGAACAAGACAACCATTTCTAACATGTAGCAAATAGGAAAAATATTTAAACATGTTGATAATGTTTAACAAGTGTCAAGTTATTTGTGTAAGCTAACAATCACAAATATATATCAACTAGGCTTAACTTTTATGGATATGAAAAATTCAACCAACTAAAAAGAAAACAAGTGCATAATTAAAACATAAGACTAAAGTCCATTCATCAAACATAATTATGTTTAGTACATAACCATGCATACACCAATTAGAAATAATATGCTTGAAGCATATTAGTACAACATACATAGAAGTAAACTATAAAGGTCCTAATATTCCTAGAATTTCATAGGACTTGCTTGCAAAAGGAAAGGATTGGTCATTTATTTGAAAGCTAGAAAAGGTCGCATGTATTCATGCTTAGTTGTTCGTTGGTGAGAGTTTTGGAGCGGAGGTGGTTGTTGGAGGGTAGTTTCGATGGACTTGAGGTGGTGGTTGTGGTCGAGTAAGAAGAAATTCAATCCAATTGATATATTCTCTCAAGGTTAGGAATTATTTTTGTATGAATATGCAACAAGGACAATAACCAACATGTTGTACAACTTGATCCAAGTTGAGGGTGTAAGGTAAATTTGGAGAGTAGGGTGATGGGGAAGTGTTGCGTTGTGAGAGATGCACGGCAAGGAGGTTTGATAGGTCTTGAAGTTGATTAATATCATTCATGAGCATTTCTCTACTTGGAGATGGAGGAAGTGGATTTTGAGTATGATTGTCACCTTGAGGTGAGGGTGAAGTTTGAGCATGAAGCACACTAGCAATATGTGGATTGATGAGTGAGTGAGGGAATAGAGGTTGTGTGAGTTGAGTTTGATTGAAGTCTTGTGGTGGATTGGGAAAGTGTCCAACATGTGTTTTGCAAGAATCACGAAGTGTAAGTGGGTGAGATGGTTCATTAGGAGGAGATTGTGGTTTAGATATAGGTGTGGGTAAGTTAACATCATCCATATTTGATGTGTTACAAGAGTTCAATTTCTTTCTCCAAATGAGTCTTACGGATATTTTAGCAACCCTTGAAGGTTTGGGTAAAGGTTTATGAGGGGAAGACATTGAAGAACACAAGATGAGTGTGGAAAATGTGTTGAGGATGAGGGTTGATTTATACTAGGAGAATGGTGTAATTAAGGAAGGATGAACATTGTTTGAAATTCAATTCAAAGGATGTTGGTGAGTTCAGGGAAATTATAGCTAAGTCTAGGTGAAAGAGTGTCAAAAAGCAGGAAGAAACAGTAAAATACGTGCTTCAAGTGGCCGATCCCATTAGTTACATGGCCAGCCCCTTTATTTTTAAGGGGACCGTCCGTTTGATTTAATGGGACCGCCACCTGGAAAGTCTAGAAAGTCCAGGTTTTTGTTTTGTTTCAAGAAATGGTAAAAAGGTGGACTGTTTTGTGGCCATTTTGCAGCAAGTCCTAGTTTTTATGCCAACTAAGTCTACAACATTTAGCAAGCAAGAAAATAGGCAAGCAAAGATGTAATTTTTGTTTTAAGCATGATCAAGTCTAAGGGTATTGTTAGCCTTAATTTTATATAAGTCAAACAAGAATGTTATCGGTCGTATAAGTCAAATAGATCTTGTAATGTAATAGGCTAGTCGGGTATTAATGGGCTTGGATTGTAATCTAATATTGTTTACGTTTCAGGTTCAAAGCCCAAGTTAAGCCAAGTTCGGCCCATTAAGAAAGCCCAAGTGCCAAGTAATAGGCCAAGGGTATAAAAGAAACCTTCTCCACACATGGAGAGGGTGTTGGTCATTCATATGTGTGTGTAAACATGTGTGTAACCATCCACCACTCTTTCTCCCTCTAATCTAATATTTCAAGTTTCATTTTCCTCTCTTTTCTTCTCTTCTTATTTTCGGCTTATCATAAGCTTATTTAGGTTTGCTTATTTGTTGTGTTTGGATTACAAGTGGGATAACATGTGGTATCACTCGCCAAGGGGTGTTTAGTGTTTGATTTTTGTGGTTTAGATAAGCAAACCGTGGCTTATTTTTCTTAATAAGCCCACAGATCAAAAAGCTTGGAGCTTATCGTTGCAAGTGTGTTCACCGTTCATCGTTTTTAGCTCTCCAATCGTCAACAAAAGCTCAAGTTCTTCAACAACAACAATTATTGTTTCACGGTTTTTTCTTGATTTTGTAAAATCCCGCGAAAGATTCCATTCTTTTCTCGATTTAAATAAAAGACTTGTAAAATCCCGTAAACGTTAATTGATTTCAATCCACAACAACAAGCACTTTACCTGCTTAAGATCCGATATCCATTCACAACATCAAAATGTCAAATACGAATACCAATTTGCAAACTCAATCATCAAGTGTTCTTCACAATGACACAGTTTTTTCGTATTCAACTTCTAAAGTTTAAGAGAAGACACAACTTTCAAGAAGTAGATGCATGAACAGTCTTAGAGCAATTAAGTCACAATTCAAGTTTCTCATAGAAACTTTGCAAGATTTTGGTACCATGTCTATCTTCAAGAGAACATTCTCT
>BQNB010095609.1:0-18082 GCA_026074375.1 Tanacetum coccineum
TAAGACAAACGCGTACAATACAAAAGATACATAATAGATTTATCGACGTCGTCAATGACTCGAAAACACAGGGTGTTATATTCCTGGACAAATTCTTCATCAAAATGTGTTAAAGCCACATTTTCTTTCACACATGATCTGTCATTACAACCATGAGTTACTACTTGAGGATGTGAGTTTAAATATTCACATGCTTCAACATCCCTTTTCTGATTCACCCTGATGTTTTGTTCTTCGAACTCCTTTGTGTGCCCTACCCATACCAGCAACGCCTCTATGGCCTTCATAAGCTCGTTAATCTGCTGGTCCCACTTTTGTTGCCGTCTAATTCGCTCTAGATTTTTTTTAATCGTTTCGAGCCTCTAGTTCTCCATTTATTCAAAAAATCAGACAGACTTTTTTTGTTTCTCGGATGGACAGTATTTCCAGCAATACAGTGATTTCCGGAATGAACAGTGACTTCTGATGAACAGTAACTTTGACGATTTTATTTTTCTTTTTCTTTTCTTGAAACCCTAGAATCGAAACAGCTCTAATACCAATTGATACAAACCTATCCCATACTAGGCTCATATCGGTTCATAAGTCCAAGTGTAGAACTCATTCAAAAAGCTAGCTTGTAAAAGGAGGGGACACCTAGACATTATAAACCATCAACCAATCCCATACTTGGCCGATGTGGGATCATAACACATACCAGACAGGGGACATCGTTAATGTTCATAGACATTCGACCAGCTTGATGTGCAAATTGCTCAAGGTCCTCTGCCAACTATTATGGGGTTACAGAAATAAGGTGATCGTCAATATTTACCATCCGTTAATCGAAAGTAAAAGCACTTTGCTGGTCATGAAATGGTAAAAGATAATAATGCAGACATATTCATCCAAGGTGGTTAAGAGAAGTCTTGTGGTATGCGTTTAATTACACATACCTTTCACTATTAAAATCGGACTTAAATGACCCAAAACGTACCAAAAATACATTGTATTTGTATGTTTTCACTTATTTTGTGCAGGAAACGGATATCCGAGAAAATGACGAAAAATCAAGCAAAAACGGACAAAACCAAGCACGGAATGGAAAAGCGTGAAAAGACAAAGTCAAATCAAAGCCAAAGTCAACAAAAGTCAAAGTCAACCCCGACAAAGTCAAAGCCAAGAAGTCGTCAAGTCAAAGAAAATACAACTTTAGGGACCAAATTTGCCAAAACCTAAAGTTGTATAACAAGGATAAAAGATACAAGGACTGAAGTTGTAAAGATGCCATATATAACTTTAGGGGGCCATTTCTGCCAAACCCCTAAAGTTATATAACAAAAGGACCATGCATGACATAACCCTTATAACCCGTAGGGGCTAATTCTGGCTAACCCCCAAACTTATAACACCACTAAGGACTTAACTTGCAATCCTTTTTATAACATTGAGGGACCAAAGTTGCCTTATCCCCAAACCTTCACCCCGGACAACACACACCCGTTATAACATTTTTTCCCGCCCAAAACCATGATCCACTGTTCACGCTTCCCTGTCCCCCTCCTTGGGCACTGTTCACATCCGGCCAAAATTGTCACCACCACCCTTCCCCACACCCCACATGGGCTCTTGCCACCTTGGCAATCCCTTTGATGTTCATTGGGCAAGAAAAATCAATGGTCGTGATGACTTGGATTGGGCACCACTCAAGATGAATGGCCAAGATGATTTTGGGATGTTACTCACACAACAAACACACACTAGTTTCTGCCTCAGCAAAGAAACACAACCAAGAAGAAGATAAAAGTCCAAGAGGCCAAGACTTAAGCATTTTAGTATAAATAGGCTAGCTTGTAAGTTAAAGAGAACACTTTTTTTTACATTTTTACAGCTTATGTTTCTTTTTTTCAGCCTTGTACTCTTATTTTTAAAGGTTAATGAAAAAGTTTGGTTAAGTTCTAAATTCTGTCTTTAATTTCCTTGTTACTATTACATTGTTACTACAAGTTTTCTAAGTTCCTAAAAGTAATTTTCAAACTCTATTTAAGCTGTATAAAACTCAAGGGACATAAGTTTTATCATAGCTTATTGTTGTTTGAAGTTCAAATATCAAATGTACAAAAATTCAAGAAAGCAAATGGAGCATGGTAAGATTTGGATGGCCATGGTTTAGAGTCTCATGGGAGACGTATAGGATTGAAGGTTAAGCTTTGAAAAGCTTAACTTCATTGCCAAGCATTGGACTTTTGTAAGTCACTTTTTCAAATTTTTGCACTTTTTACTGTTCATTTGCTTATCAAGTGCTTATTTCTGCTTATTTGTTGTTTTTCTTGCTTAGTGTTTATGTTTCATGCTTATTTGTCTTAGTTCTATGCTTATATGTCATTTGGTATGCTTTTAGCTTAAAACTGTCCATTTTGTGCTTTTATTGCTTATTGCTTATTATCTTATTTTAATGCTTATTGTCTGCTGAAAACTGCTTGTTTTAGCTTAACTTTACTTATTTGCAAACTGTTATTTCAAAAACTTGCTTAGCTCCTAATAAATTAGTTTAAAATTTGATTTTAGCTAACTAAAAGGGTGTTTGGCATAAGGGTAAAATGGGTCAAAAATGATGTTTTAATGGGTTGAGGTCTTTAAGTCATCTTTAACTAGCTATTTTAAGAAGTATTAATCTGTTTTAAAAGGATGTTAGGGTTTAAAATTCATTTTTAAGTTGTTAGGGTTTAAAATTCATTTTTAAGTTTTTTAGTATTAATAGCTTAAACCTGTTGAATTTTAGAGGTGTATATCAGCTTATTTATTTATAAATTGATTAAACACTTTTTGCTGTGTTAAACATATGTCTTTTTGAGTCTTATATGCAGTAGTAGAGAAGTGAAGTAAATGTACATTTGCATTTGTGTTTTAAGTAAAACCTGTCAAGTCTAAGTTCATATAACAAAAAGTTCATTTTTCTATTAGCTAATCAAGATATGCTAGATGTGTGTTTTTAGGTTTGAATTTTTCTTATACAAAGTAGTTTAGTAGGTTAATTTAATCCTGTTGAGCTTAGTTTTCTGATCTGAGCTTTTTGAATGCTTATTATTAGGCCTGCTTTTTGCCATTTATTACTTGAAAGAGAAAACCAAAAGGTGCCTGGTCTAGCACCGTTTTTCTTCACCCTTTTTTTGCTTACTTTATAGTAAAACCTTAGTTTTATTTCTTTACTTTCTAGGAAAGGCACACTTTAAAGTAGCTCTTTAAGCTCCTATAAGCCAGAAAGCCAAAAACCCCTCTAGGTAGCTTATTTTTAAGCTAAAAAAGGGCCTTTTGGGCTTTTCACCTAACAGTACTAACTCCAAGTTAGTACTGCTGAATCAATTTCTGCTTATTGAAGCTTATTAGCTTGTTGTTTTGCTTATTTAGGATTAGCTTAGTTTTTTTAGAGTAGATTAAGCCTATTTTAGCTTATTGTTTTTAGTTTAGAGCTTATATAAGCTTATTTGCATTTTTAGAGTAAATTCTAAGTGTTTATTAGTTTTTTAGCTTATTTACTTTATCTAGCTTATATAGTCTTAATTCTAGTTTTTTTGTTCTAACGATGCTTTTAATAGGTGTAGTGTAGGGCATATCTTAGCTTATTTGTCATTTAGTTGCTTATTGTGCTCAAAAAACTATCCAACAGTTTGGCTTGTTTTTGCTTAAGTGTTGAAAGTTAATACTGCCATCTTGTTTTTGCTTATTTCGTGCTTATTTGCAAGTTACAAAAATTTTTCTTTTTTTCTAAAGTTGCTTATTGTTAGCTTTTTCAAAAAGTTATTAAAATAGAGAATATAAAAGAAAAAAATGTTGGATTAGGGGAGGCCCCGAGTAAGCAAGACTCGAACTCGGGACCTCAACCCCATCAACCAACACTTTTATAACACACCTCTACCGCTGTGCTACATTAGCTCATCCGGTAGAGTGTGTATTTGTTTAATTCTTATAGACGTTTAGGCAGTAAGCTTATAAGCTCTTTTGGGCTTTTTCACGGCTTATTTATAAGCCGAGAGGTTAGGCTTTTATTTTTAGAAAATCTGTCATAGTGTCAACTTATTTTAGGAATTTTTTTAGATTTTTAGCTTAAAGGTTAGTATTTTTTATAATTTATTCTCTTTTAAACTGTTTTTTAATTATAACAAATTAAATAAAAATCAAAAAAATATTTTTCTTTTTTAGAAAATTTTATTTTATCAGTCTTCACTTAGGAAAAATAGAAAATCTTTCGTAGGGTCATTTTTGCAAAATTTTACTTTTTAAAGAACGGGTTTCGACCCCGTTTTTGTTTTCTCATTTTTGAGCTCGTTTTAGCTCCGTTTTTAGTCTAGTCTTTTTTATTCTTCATTTTTAGTCACATAGAGTAGATTAGAAGTAAAAAAATCTTTGTAGGGTTAATTTTTAAGAATTTAGGTTTTTGACCCCTTGTTCGGGGCTCTTGCTCTTGTTTTTTAGTTTTATTTCATAATTTTTAGGTTTTTCTTAATCGTTTTTGCAAATTAGTAGATAATTTAGCTTTCTAATCCCCTTAATCATTAATATCATTCAATTTCCAACTTTCCGACTGTACCGATTTTCAAGTCCAGCCTCGTCGGGGATAACGGGCCGGGAATATCATACTCTCGATTTTTATTGATTGTCTTTCTTTTAAACTTTTCAAGGGCAACTTGAATTATTTTTGGGTTATATAAGTAGTAGTATATTTATAATATATTAATTATTTATTTACCTAAAGAAAAAGAAGTTGTCAAATTTTTGGCGTCGTTGCTGAGGAGGCTGTGTGTCGATTATCCGTACTGTTTGAAACTTAGTTTTTGAAGACCCTTCATTCTTGAAGTTATTTGCTTTATAAAATACCCTAAAAGTACAAAAATATTTTCATTTTCTTTTTAGTATAATTATCATTTAAAGAAAAAACAAAAAAAAAACCAAAAAGATAAAAACATTGTCTTTAATTATCAATAAAAATCAATCAAGTTGGTAAAAGAACACCAACATATAATACTTTCAACTGAAGTATTATCCATTAATAAGTTCCCACACAACAAAGATAATCAAAAACTTACTTTTGTGTCTTTTGTGAGGTACGTTCACCATTTTAAAAGATTATAACCAACTCAAAGAGGGGTATAAGGCGGGTTGTTCCTTGGAACTACGACCCTAAAGGAAAAAGGTTTTTAATAGCTTCGCGCTTTCCTATTCCTCCGCTCCTTTGTGCGTTTTTCTTTTCGAAGAGTTACCGAGAAGCTTGTTGATTATCAGGTTTAAGTTGTCTTATTTCGTTATCCGTTATTAAAATAAATTGTGAATTCATTTTTGATAAACCAAAAAGAACAAAAAAATTAGTGTAAATTTTCTTTTTATTTCGTTTTGTGCATGCGATACTCGTTCTCAGTCTCGTAATCTTAACCTGTCAACAACAACAAGCCCCAACGGCTTTTGTGAACCAATTTAATTTGGAGAAATAATGGATATAAATCCAGCTCCTCCCGTAGTTCCGATGGCTGATAACCGGACTATGGCACAATTGCTCCAAGCACCCACTGAGGGTACGAGGATGCAATTGTAATTCCTGAAATCAATGCTAATTTTGATGTTGAAGCATGGTTTGATCAATCTTGTTCAAAAACAAACAGTTTTTTCGGACATGACTAAAGAGGGATCCACATGCTTCACATCGTTATTTTCAATAAGATTACCTCAACCGATGAGATTCCCGGATAATCCCGAGCTCGTCATTTAAGTCTTCTGCTTTTCCTTTTTCTCTTGAAGGTTCAGCCGGATTTGCTAGGAAAAGGAACCTCCTCGTTCAAATTTTGACAAGAGGGATGATCTTGTTTCTAATTCATTTAATTAATTCTTTCCTCCTTAAAAAAAAACGACAAATCTTTGAAATGAAATCACGAGATTTCAACAAAGATTTGACGAATCGTTTTACGAGGCTTGGGATCGATTTAATGACCTTCTTCGAGCATGCCTACATCATAGATTTTTTGAATTACATCAGCTAGATACGTTTTACAATGCGTTGAATGCTAATGATCAAGATTCATTGAATTCTGCTGCGGGTGGAAACTTTTTGGATAAGATGCCTCGTGAATGCTTGAGAATTATCGAGACTAATCCAAGGTTCGTATTCACGAACAAAGGGCGTCGTTGCCACTAAAGTGGTTCGAATTCCATTACTCCCGGAATTTCACCAGATGTTGCTGCTCTTACAACCGAAGGTTTCTGACTTAAGAACATGATGAAGACTATGCTTATCGAAAAACAAAAAGCCCAAGCTCCCGCACCCGTAAAAGCGGTTGAGCAGAGTTGTGTAACTTGTGGAGGTGCTCATTCTTATAGAAATTATCCAGCCACCGATGGCAACATTTATCAAGAGACAAAATTCCAAGGTACGTTTCACAAGCTGCTGCAGCCAATTTTAATCAAGGAAATACCAATTCTAGACCTCTGATGGTTGCAAACCAAATCCGACCTCCTGGTTTTCCTCCGATTCAAAATAGTCACAAAACCGTTTCAATCAGAATCAAGGAAATAATTTCAACCAAAATCGAGGAACCAATTCCAATCAAAACCGTGGAAATAACTTCTACCAAGGACAAGTGTATCAACCTCCGACTAGTCAACCACCAGTTTACCAAGCTCAACCTTATCAAGCTCCTGCTCAGCAAGTGCAAGGTGTTTCAAAGACTGATTTTGAGAATTATGTCAAGGCTAATGATGCTGTATTGAGAAATATGCAAAATCAGGGCCAAGGTTTACAAAATCAAATAGCCAATTTAACAGACATGCTCTCCAAATTCGTGAATGCCAATACCGCTTCATCTTCGGGTACGGGAACTCTCCCAAGTAACACCGTTACTAACCCGAAGGAGGACTTGAAAGGTATTACCACTCGAAGTGGTGTTGCTTACAAAGGACCCACGATTCCTACTACTTCTTCTCCTAAAGTAGTGGAACGTGAGACCGAGGTCACAAAGGACACGATGCCTCCTACTAATAACGGAAGCACCGAAGACGTCCAACCTCCGGTTGTCCCTGTTGTCCATCATGAATCAATCTCTGAGCCCGTAAATGCTCTAGTTAGTGCTTCGATGCCTAACCAAAAAACATCAATTCCATTTCCTTCAAGAAGAAATGATGAAAGGCGTCATGAACAGCTAACGACCAAATTGAGAAATTCTACGAAATCTTTAGAGATTTGAGTTTCAAAATTAGCTTTACGGATGCTTTGATGCTTATACCAAAATTCACCTCGACTCTAAAAAACCTTATCGGAAATCAAGAAAAGTTGAGTGAAATGCTAGAACTCACATGACCGAGAATTGCTCGGCTGTCATCCTCAACAAGTTACCGAAGAAACTTGGAGACCCTGGCAGATTTCTTATTCCATGTGAATTTTCAGGGATTAATACATGAAAACGCCTTGGCCGATCTTGGCGCAAGCATTAATCTTATGCCATATTCCGTATGGAATAACTCTCTCTCTTTCCCCGAACTACCCTCGACTTGCATGACAGTAGTGCTAGTGACGTTCGATCTCTGACCGGATCGGTATCGCCGAAGGATCATCTATGTAACGGTGGGAAAGTTCAATTTCAGCAGATTTCGTGGTCGTTGATTTAGAGCCCAGTCCCCCGAGTACTTTAAATCTCGGAGGAGTTCTTAAAGACCAGTCGATGCATTGATCAGATGTTACGAAGGCGTGAAATAACCCTTGTGTTGGCAAAGAGGCCATCACATTTAATCAGGACCAAAACTTCAGATATACGACAATTACAATCATATGACGGCCAAACATCGCAATTGACATCATTGATATGGCTTGTAAGAAATACTCTCAAGAAGTTCTTGATTCTCAAATGTGATCTCCGAGTGGCAATCCCACTCTTACTATGATCCAATCCATTTCTACTTTTTCTCGAATCGCTAACTCCATCGGGGACAGCGATTTTCTCCTTTCGAGAAGCCGACTCTTTTCTTGCTATAGTGGTATGATCCAACTTACCGGAGTTGATCCAATGATTATGACCCTGATGGGGAAATTCTTATCCACAAAGCATATTCTTAATAAGTGATCCATTCACCACCCCTCCATTCAAAGGAAATTATTTTCTATAAATTCAAAAGATTTCTTAACAATTTGTGAAGCAAAACAATGAAAAAATCTTCAGTTAATGAGCCCCTGAGGTAATACTCTAGGATTGCACTCCTCATTTAGAATATGCATTTTTGGAAGGTAACGACAAGTTGCCCGTCATAATTGCGAAAGATTTAAAGAATGAGGAAAAGGCCACTCTGATCGAAGTTCTAAAGTCCCACAAGCGAGCCATCGCTTGGAAACTCTCCGATATCAAAGGTATTAACCCAGAGTTTTGTACTCACAAAATTCTTATGGAAGAGGACTACGAACCGACGGTTCAACATCAAAGGCGGGTAAATCCGAAAATCCATGACGTCATCAAAAAAAGATGTTGAAAATTCTTGACGCCGGCATTAATTTATCCGAATCTTGACAGTAAATGGGTAAGCCCCGTGGCCTGTTACAGAAGAGGGTGGCATGACCGTCGTCAAGAATGATGAAAATGATTTAATACCGACTCGATTGGTCACAGGGTGGAGAATGTGCATTGACTATAGAAAGTTGAATGAAGCTACCCGAAAGGACCATTTTCCAACTTCCTTCATGATCAAATGCTCGAAAGACTCGGGGGACAATCAAATAATATTGTTTCCTCGAGGCTTCTCGGTTATTTTAGATTTCCATAGTCCCGAAGGACAAGAAAAGGGACAAAAACATTTACTTGCCCATTACTGAAGTTTTTCCTATCGCGCATCCTTTGGGGTATGTAATGCACACTGGCACGTTTCAACGATGTATGATGGCAATCTTCCAGGACATGATTGAAAAAATAATGGAAGTGTTTATGGATGACTTTTCGGTCTTCGAGGATTCTTTCTCTACATGCCTATCCCCATTTGGAAAAACTGTAAAACGATGTGAAAGGACACCAATTTGGTCCTAAATGGACGAAAAAGCCATTTTTATGTGAAAGAATGCATTGTTCTTGGACACAAAAATCTCTAGTGGAATTGAGGTAGACCGAGCTAAGCTTGCCGTTATCGTCTCAAGCACCCTCACCCGACTGACTGTGAAGGGTGTCCTTAGTTTTTCTTGGGATGCCGGTTTTTACCGACGTTTCATTACAAGCTTATCAAAAATAGCCCGTCCATTGCTCACATGCTTGAAAAGAGACTCCATTTTTTCTTCTCAAAGAGTGTTATTTGAATCATTTAATAACTTAAAGATAAATTGGACCGTGGCTTCTAATTTGAGGCTCCCACGAACTGGGGACTTGCCTTCGAAACTCATGTGTGATGCAAGCGACTTTGTAATTGGGGCAGTCTAGGGCAGCCCTAAAACACAAGCACGTTTCAACCAATTCACTATGCAGCATAAACCATGACCGAAGCTCAAGCACACTACACTACGACCGAAAAAGAATTACTTGCCGTAGTGTACGCTTTTGAGAAATTTCGGTCATATCTCGTTTTGTCCAAAAGCATAATGTATACTGACCACTCTGCTATAAGTATCTCTTCACTAAAAAGGATGCTAAGCAAGACTGTTGCGTGGATCCTTTTCTCCAAGAATTCGTTGTTTCATCCGAGACAAAAAGGAGAGAGAATATGGCGACCCGATACATCTATTCCTCCAGACTTGAGAACCCTCATCAGATAATAATCGAGAACATGAAATCACGGAAACATTTCCCCTTGAAACTCTTGGATCGGTTGCTCTTCGTGTTGATAGTACCCCATGGTTTGCAGATTTCGCAAACTACCATGCGGGGAATTTCATTGTCAAGGGAATGTCATCCCAGCAGAAAAACAAGTTTTTCAAAGATGTCAAACACTACTTCTGGGATGACCCCTTCTTGTTCAAAATCTGTGCGGATCAAGTGATCCAGCGGTGTGTGCACTGCAATGAGCTCTGAACATACTCGACAGCTTGCCACATTGGACCCACCGGGGGACATCTTGGTGCATATCTATCAGCCAAAAGGTCTTTGATGCCGGATTCTTTTAGGCCTACAATTTAAAAGATGCCCCGAGTAGTTATAAATTGCAACTCTGCCAACGACAAGGAAAATTTTCACATAGGATGAGCATGCCTCAAAAATTCCATCCAAGTTTGTGAAATCTTTGACGTTTGGGGCATAGACTTCATGGGACCATTCCCATCATCAAAAGGAAACAAATACATACTTGTGGCTGTCGATTACCTGTCAAAATGGGTTGAAGCAAAGGCGCTCCCCACCAACGACGCCCGAGTAGTTTGCAAATTTCTTAAATCTCTCTTTGCCAGATTCGGTGCCCCTCGTGCCATCATCAGTGATCGTGGAACACATTTTTGCAATGGAATAGTTTGCAAGATCATGTTAAATATGGAGGTCCATCATCGTCTCTACACCGCGATCACCCACAGACAAGTGGGCAGGTTGAAGGTATCGAAAAAATTTTTTTATTTTTTGTGGTTTAAAAAGAATTCTTGAAAGGACAGTGGGCGAAAATCGTGCCTCTTGGTCGGACAAACTGGATGACGCTCTCTGGGCCTTCCGTACAGCGTACAAAACACCCATCGGGTGCACTCCATACAAGCTTGTATATGGAAAGGCATGTCATCTGCCGATTGAGTTGGAGCACAAAGCATACTAGGCCCCTTAAATATCGCAAACTTTGATCTCAGAACGCGGGAGATCAACGCAAATTTCAACTTATTGAACTAATGAACTGCGTGGTCTAAGCCTATGAAAATTCTTTGATCTTACAATGAGTAAACTAGGAGGATTCATGACGCAAAGATAAAAATACCGTGTTTTCCTTCGTCGTTGATCAAGTCCTCCTCTTTATCACTCAAGATTGAAAATTTTCTCCGGCAAGTTGAAATTCCCGTGGTCAGCGACCATTTACATTGTTCACGTCTTTCCGTCTGCACCGTTGAGTTATCCAAACTCCGGGCTTAACTTCTAAGTAATTGGTCATCTTTTGAAGCACTATTTTGGAGGGGTTTGTCCCTGATAAGGATATCCAGGATCTCCAAACCTTTCTAAGGGACAATTAATTTCGGGAATTGGGTAAGTTAGTGACCCTTAAAACAAGCCGCTTCGTGGGAGGCCCTCCCCATGCTTATTCCTAGTTTATCCTAGTTATGTTATGTAGTATATTAAATAAGTGTTTTGTTGTTGGGAGGTGGCTTCGCTCTTTCCTTTTTTCCATGTTTGTGTTTCTGTGATGTATTGTCCAGGATGTCCAGATTTTTGAAGCCTCTCGTGCTCGTGGTTTTTGTCTTCGATTCACAAGTGCTTCAATCCTGCAGCTTCACTTGGGAATTCCGTTATCCTAAGCTTATCGACTAACGTTTATCTTTATGCATATTAATAACGGTTAGGATTTGCGTAGAAAACACCTTCGATAAAAATAAATTGAAGACAACGTTTCATTCTTAGTATGGGGGGATCACTTTCGATTTGATTGTGCATGCAGGCCGTTGTTTTCACGTAATCCGTTTTTACCCAAAATTTTCAAAAAATTGAAAAAAATTTAAAATTTTCAAAATTAAATAAGTGTTTTGTCTCAATTTTGACTTTCCTGTGGGTAGATTGAGGAAAATAAAAAATTTTGCTCGATCGAGGGTGTTGAGCTCTAGCGCGGTTCCTTAACGTTTAAGACTAAGAGTTCAAGCGAATTTTCGCGATAAGAACGAAAATATAATGAGTTAAGTATGAGTTGGATGCTTAAACAGGGAATATTGGATAATCTTAAGAGCTCATGTGGGTAATTTGTCGCTTTTTCTCTCCAATAAGTCTTAACCTGATTAATATACCGTGCTACTTTTGGAGAGTAACTTAATCAATAATTTTATGTAGTTATTGAGCAAAAAATTTAGCCTTAGTTTCAAATTTATACTTGAATTTTTTTCAAAAAAGGACGTCTTGCATAGTATATATATATATATATATATATATATACATATATATTTATATATATATACATATATATTTATATATATATATATATATATATATATATACATAAATAAAAAATAAATAAACAAATAAAAATGATGATAAAAAATGAAAAAAAAAGAAAATAAATATAAACTGTGGGCTGATAAAAGTTTGCTGCATCTTGCCGGCTCACAACCGATGTTACAGCCTTCTAAAGAAAGCCCATAGTAAGAATAATAATCCGAGACTGATAAAAGTTTGCTGCATCTTGCCGGCTCACAACCGATGTTGCAGCCTTCTAAAAGGTCGAGGGTTACAATTGCATAAGTGTTTAATATTTAAGTGTGACTTAATAAATAAAAGATCTCTTTTTGTTAAATTCAAATATGCTTTTGAACTTTGGCTATTCTATTTTATAAGCTATGTATATACGGAAAACCTAAGAGTTTTTGAAACCTAAGGTCCGTGAGTCCCGATACTAGTCTCTGTGGGGTGTCAAAAGCCTGGTCACTTAACCGCAAGGTTGGGATGTGCCGAGATGAAAGTCGCTACATGAGATGATCTCGCCTTCAAACTCATTATTCTCGGGTGGAACGGGAAGCATGGAATTTTGCAAAACATTGTCCAAAGTTGAAATTCACAAATAGCACATACACTTAAAATATAATAATTGTCGGGAGTGAAAAGTTTACAAGTTGCAAATATGAGTAGTGTTAGCATCTTAACTCATAATTAACGGTGATTTTGTTTTAAGCTTAGTTTGGAGCAAGTGAAAAATCAGGGACGATGAATTTATCCTTTTTGGTCATTCTCGGATCGAAATGCATCTTGTTCTATGATCCCTAAAAGTTATAAAATAACGAAATTCAAACATTCTAGTTGGTTACTTAATATGAAAAC
The DNA here is from genome assembly GCA_026074375.1 of Tanacetum coccineum. NCBI lineage: Eukaryota > Viridiplantae > Streptophyta > Magnoliopsida > Asterales > Asteraceae > Tanacetum > Tanacetum coccineum. The sequence continues at coordinate 12,915 of BQNB010095609.1, forward strand.
TACAAAAAATGAGAAAAATGGAAAATACAAAAATATGTGTATGAATAAGTGTATATATTAAAAAATGGTAAAGACGGGGGCTTTTCAAAACTTATGAGTTTTTAATTCCCTTGATGAACACTTAGCTACTTTTCGAGGATATTAGTTGAGGGGGATCGAGATTCTTAGTTTTCAAAGTGCTTACTTCATAGCATTGCGTGAGGACACGGCAATGTCTTAGTATGGGAGATTTTGGTATGCATTTAATTACACATACCTTTCACCATTAAAATCGGACTTAAATGACCAAAAACGTACCAAAAATACATTGTATTTGTATGTTTTCACTTGTTTTGTGCAGGAAACGGATATCAAAAAAAAATGACGAAAGACCAAAGCAAAAAACGGACAAAACGGCACGGAATGGAAAGCGTAAAAAAGACAAAGTCAATTCAAGGCCAAAGTCACAAAAGTCAAAGTCACCCCCGACAAAGTCAATGCCAGAAGTTGTCAAGTCTCAAAGAAATTAAAACTTTAGGAGAGGACCTAATTTGCCCTCAATATCATAACTACTCAAAGTTGCTATTAACAATTGATAAAAAGATACAAGGACTGAAGTTGTAAAGAGGCCATATATAACTTTAGGGGGCCATTTCTGCCAAACCCCTAAAGTTATATAACAAAAGAACCGTGCATAATATAACCCTTATAACCCGTAGGGGCTAATTCTGGCTAACCCTCAAACTTATAACATCACTAAGGACTTAACTTGCAATCCCTTTTATAACATTGAGGGACCAAAGTTGCCTTATCCCCAAACCTTCACCCCTGACAACACACACCCGTTATAACATTTTTTCCCGCCTAAAACCATGATCCACTGTTCACGCTTCCCTGTCCCCCTCCTTGGGCACTGTTCACATCTAGCCAAAATTGTCACCACCACCCTTCCTCATACCCCACATGGGCTCTTGCCACCTTGGCAATCCCTTTGATGTTCATTGGGCAAGAAAAATCAATGGTCGTGATGACTTGGATTGGGCACCACTCAAGATGAATGGCCAAGATGATTTTGGGATGTTACTCACACAACAAACACACACTAGTTTCTGCCTCAGCAAAGAAACACAACCAAGAAGAAGACAAAAGTCCAAGAGGCCAAGACTTAAGCATTTTAGTATAAATAGGCTAGCTTGTAAGTTAAAGACAACACTCTTTTTACATTTTTTACAGCTTATGTTTCTTTTTTTCAGCCTTGTACTCTTATTTTTAAAGGTTAATGAAAAAGTTTGGTTAAGTTCTAAATTCTGTCTTTAATTTCCTTGTTACTATTACATTGTTACTACAAGTTTTCTAAGTTCCTAAAAGTAATTTTCAAACTCTATTTAAGCTGTATAAAACTCAAGGGACATAAGTTTTATCATAGCTTATTGTTGTTTGAAGTTCAAATATCAAATGTACAAAAATTCAAGAAAGCAAATGGAGCATGGTAAGATTTGGATGGCCATGGTTTAGAGTCTCATGGGAGACGTATAGGATTGAAGGTTAAGCTTTGAAAAGCTTAACTTCATTGCCAAGCATTGGACTTTTGTAAGTCACTTTTTCAAATTTTTGCACTTTTTACTGTTCATTTGCTTATCAAGTGCTTATTTCTGCTTATTTGTTGTTTTTCTTGCTTAGTGTTTATGTTTCATGCTTATATGTCTTAGTTCTATGCTTATATGTCATTTGGTATGCTTTAGCTTAAAACTATCCATTTGTGCTTTATTGGCTTATTGCTTATTATCTTATTTTAATGCTTATTGTCTGCTGAAAACTGCTTGTTTTAGCTTAACTTTACTTATTTGCAAACTGTTATTTCAAAAACTTGCTTAGCTCCTAATAAATTAGTTTAAAATTTGATTTTAGCTAACTAAAAGGGTGTTTGGCATAAGGGTAAAATGGGTCAAAAATGATGTTTTAATGGGTTGAGGTCTTTAAGTCATCTTTAACTAGCTATTTTAAGAAGTATTAATCTGTTTTAAAAGGATGTTAGGGTTTAAAATTCATTTTTAAGTTTTTTAGTATTAATAGCTTAAACCTGTTGAATTTTAGAGGTGTATATCAGCTTATTTGTTTATAAATTGATTAAACACTTTTTGTTGTGTTAAACATATGTCCTTTTGAGTCTTATATGCAGTAGTAGAGAAGTGAAGTAAGTGTGCATTTGCATTTGTGTTTTAAGTAAAACCTGTCAAGTCTAAGTTCATATAACAAAAAGTTCATTTTTCAATTGCTAATCAAGATAAGCTAGAGTGTGTTTTAGGGTTTGATTTTTCTTATACAAAGTAGTTTAGTAGGTAATTTAATCCTGTTTGAGCTTAGTTTTCAGATATGAGCTTATTTGATTGCTTATAATTAGGCCTGCATTTTGCCATTTGTTACTTGAAAGAAAACCAAAAAGGTGCCCTGGTGCTAGCACCCGTTTTTCTCACCCCTTTTTCTTGCTTATTTATAGTAAAACCTTAGTTTTATTTTGCTTTTCTAGAAAGCCTATAAGTAGCTCTTTAAGCTCCTATAAGCCAGAAAGCCAAAAATCCCTCTAGGTAGCTTATTTTTAAGCTAAAAAGGGCCTTTTGGGCTTTTCACCTAACAGTACTAACTCCAAGTTAGTACTGCTGAAGCAATTTTTGCTTATTGAAGCTTATTAGCTTGTTGTTTTTGCTTATTTAGGATTAGCTTAGCTTTTTAGAGTAGATTAAGCCCATTTTAGCTTATTGTTTTTAGTTTAGAGCTTATATAAGCTTATTTGCCTTTTTAGAGTAAATTCTAAGTGTTTATTAGTTTTTTAGCTTATTTACTTTATCTAGCTTATCTGTCTTAAATTCTTAGCTTATTTTTGTTCTTAGCTGCTTAATAGGTGTAGTGTAGGGCATATCTTAGCTTATTTGTCATTTAGTTGCTTATTGTGCTAAAAAAAACTAGCCAACAGTTTGGCTTGTTTTTGCTTAAGTGTTGAAAGTTAATACTGCCATCTTGTTTTTGCTTATTTCGTGCTTATTTGCAAGTTACAAAAAATTTTCCTTTTTTAAAGTTGCTTATTGTTAGCTTTTTCAAAAAGTTGTAAAAAAATGAGAAATAAAAGTGTTGGGATTAGGGGAGGCCCCGAGTGAGCAAGACTCGAACTCGGGACCTCAACCCCATCAACCAACACTTTTATAACACACCTCTACCGCTGTGCTACATTAGCTCATCCGGTAGAGTGTGTATTTGTTTTATTCTTATAGACGTTTAGGCAGTAAGCCTATAAGCTCTTTTGGGCTTTTTCACGGCTTATTTATAAGCCGAGAGGTTGGGCTTTTATTTTTAGAAAATCTGTCATAGTGTCAACTATTTTTAGGAATTTTTCTAGATTTTTAGCTTAAAAGTTAGTATTTTTTATAATTTATTTTTTCTTTTTAATTCGATCTTTAATTATAATAAATTAAATAAAAATATAAAAAAAATATTTTTCTTTTTTAGAAAATTTTATTTTATCAGTCTTCACTTAGGAAAAATAGAAAATCTTTCGTAGGGTCGTTTTTGCAAAATTTTACTTTTTAAAGAACGGGTTTCGACCCCGTTTTTGTTTTCTCATTTTTGAGCTCGTTTTAGCTCCGTTTTTAGTCTAGTCTTTTTTATTCTTCATTTTTAGTCACATAGAGTAGATTAGAAGTAAAAAAATCTTTGTAGGGTTAATTTTTAAGAATTTAGGTTTTTGACCCCTTGTTCGGGGCTCTTGCTCTCGTTTTTTAGTTTTATTTCATAATTTTTAGGTTTTTCTGAATCGTTTTTACAAATTAGTAGATAATTTAGCTTTCTAATCCCCTTAATCATTAATATCATTCAATTTCTAACTTTCCGACTGTACCGATTTTCAAGTCCAACCTCGTCGGGGATAAACGACCCAGGAGTATCATACTCCTCGGATTTTATTGATTGTCTTTCTTTTAAACTTTTCAAGGGCAACTTGAATCAGAAAGCATGCAACCATTACACTTAACACATAGAGGTTTAGAATTCACATTAAGCTTGGAATGCTACACATTTGCAGTTTCTTTAGGTTTCACAACACAATTCTTATGTTTCAAACTAGATTTAACTGTCCTAGGATGGGCTTCTACTTTATTCTTCAAATTACTACTTGATGGTCACTGAATCTTATTTTTCTTGTTATTGCCTGAAGGCTATGATCCGCTAGCACTAGTAGATGGTCTTACTCCTGTAGAAGATAACATAGGTTTGTTAGAAACTAGGTTTGATGAAGAGGTTGTTTTTGTGTTTCCTGAGGATGTGACTGGCTCAGTGAGTCTAACTCTTTTGTCCTTGTTCTTTGGGGTGACGGCCACTAATTTTTCACCAGAATTGTTGATACTAGGGCAGGTTTGACTGATGTTTGTGAGCAACTCCTGAATTCGTTTAGTATACTTACAGGCAGGTTCTAAGGAATGATCTAGTGAATAATTTGATTTAACATGTTCAACTAGATCCCTAAGAACTGCAGCTTCTTCCTGAGTATGCTTAATATAGGCAGAGTGAGCTGTCCTTTTATTCAACAATTTAGGGATTATTGGTTCCACATAAATCATAAGCATCTCTGGATCAATAGTGTGTTTTATAATAGCATTATCAACTAGAGCTTTTCCTTTAAGTTTCCTTAAATCATCCTTGAGAGCTGTAATTACCAAAACTTTTTCCTGAAGACTAGCATTTAAATCAGAGATTTCCACAGACTTTAGATTGACTTGATTAATTAACCCATCACATTGTTCTTTTGATCGAATACGTGCTGATTTAATCGAGTCATAAAGTTGCTTATAGGTCTGTTTCAAATGTTCATTCTCAGCAATAAGCTTTGACACCCTATGATCCAATTCAATATTTATCGTTTCAATATCTTCTATGTCTTTTTTGATCTTATCCTCATTCATATTTTCACTTAGAGATATAATTCTCTCTTTCAACTTCTTTATGACCGTGTCTTTCTCTTGCGACTGAGCTTTCAATTCATTTAATTTAAAATATTGATCAAAACTTGGAGCACTTTAATTTGAAATAGAATTGTCCCTTTAAAAAATTTCTTGATTAAGTTGAGAGTCAACTTCTAAAGAGATGCAATGTTTTTCAAGAATGGTAAAACTTCTGAACAATTTATCGTAAGTCTCTTTTTC
>BQNB010095610.1:0-25825 GCA_026074375.1 Tanacetum coccineum
TTGAAAATCAAAACATAAACCCTAAGTGGGGTGTAGGGGCTGCCGAACCAAGAAGCAAGAACCCAAACACTTTCTTGATTTTTTTTATTAACCCAAATCCTTCCCAATCAAACCCTAATTGCTTCCTTCACAAAGAAAACCCTTAAAACTCGACAATGAATGATCATCTAAAAATCAATGGTTTGAGTAAGATGCATGGTGGATATTATCAATGAGGAGTGATTAAGGTTTATAGTGGTGTTGATTTGATGCTAAAAGGGATAGGTTTCTTGAAGTTTTGAAGATCAAATGGTGGTTTTTGGGTTGTTTGTGTCGAAGGGGGAAAAGAAGCAGAGAACACATACAAGTCGATGCTATCTATGTATCTGTTATGATTATTCGGTTATGATATAAGGGAAAGGGAGATTGGGCTCAAAAAAAATAGTGGGCTTAAATTAAATAAAAGGTGTGTGTGTTGGTTTGGGCCGCCGGCTAAGAAAGGGGAAGAGGGAGTGGGCTTTGGCCCATTCTCTCTTAACTAATATTACCTATCATTCTCGGGCCCTAAAACCATTTCTAGCCCGATACTTTTTCCTAAAACGCAATTATCGTCAATGTGCAATATTAAATAGAAAATAAATAAAATTACAAAAACAGAAATTATTTGGCACTCGAGGCCCGTTTACGGAGTCGTTGATTTCTCGTTGCTCAAAAACGGTTAAATTTTTATCACATAACTCTTTTTACTCAAAACAGACGATTTTCACCAAAATCGACAAAATAATTAAAAGAATAAATTCCAAGAATTTATATAATATTCATAAGCTCGAAATATATAGTGACCTTAAATTCAGGGTATTACAACTCCACTTCCTTGTTCATTATGAATGGATAAATGCAAACGAAACGGTGAAAAACGATAATACTTACCGACATAGCAATAACAATAATATAAAACTATTATTTTAATCAAAACTCAAGAATTGGAATAAAATTTTAGCTTTCAAAAATATGAGTTCTCACATGTATAATAATATAGCTCGAAAGAAGTTTAGTTTAAAGCAATAAATAATTCAAACCAAACCGGCATATCTTCTTTAGAACCGAAAGTGAAATTCATTGCCATTTATACCATTGAAGTGGTGCACACTAAGTAAATAGGACGAGGTAGATCAATCAATAACAACGTCTACATTACTAGTTTAAAGCAATCATTAATTCAAACCAAACTGGCATGTCTTGTTCTGAAATGAAAGGGAATTACATTGCCATTTATACCACTGAAGTGGTGTGCACTAAGTAAATAGGTCGAATTAGATCAATTAATAACAACAAATACTTTACTAGTTTAAAGCAATCAATGATTCAAACCAAACGGGCATGTCTTCTTTTGAACTGCAAGTGAAATCCATTGACATTAATACCCTTGGAGTGGTACGCACCAAGTAAATAGGTCAAAGTAGATGGTTGTACACATGGGACAATAGGAAAGTTTTGATAAGTCCTTTTCGAGAAGTTATCTTTAAGAGTTGTGTTAATGTAGGCATCGTTTGAATATTGGATAAGCGTTTATGAATTTTACGAGTTCTGAAGTAGTTTGGAAATAGAAAATTTAGCTCTATATAACAATAGCTCGATAGAATTATCTTTAAGAGTTGACTTATCATTACAACTATGTGATCAATATTGTTCATGATGCTAATTGGAATATAGGTGAGATCAATAAAAAACATAATCAACTCAATGAATAAAAGAGGAGATTTTGGCCATTGATCTCATTTCAATCTAATGGTAGGTAACCCTCCTTCCAATCATATATAAACTCAAAATATCTCTTTTATCCTTCATTTAGTACATCAATTTCTCTCTCTTAAAAAACACACACATCTCTCACCCACCAAAAGCCACTCGCCGGAATCACAACAACCATCGCCGGAAATACAAAAAACCTCGCCGGAAAAATGTAACAACCATCGTCGCTTCATTCTAGCACCGTAAATCACCGGAATAACAACAATCGCCGGAAACCCAAGAACCTCACCGGGACCACCATAAACTTCGCCGGAACCACCATAAACTTTGCCGGAAAAACGTTGATGTACCTGAAAATCACACAATCACTGTTAAAATGGATGAAAATCAGTTAAATGATGTTATTAAAGTCGTTAAACAAATCGATCTAAACAAACATGTAGTTGAATCTGATAATGAGCTTGAATAAGATACTTGAAGATCCAGATGTTGTTACAGGTAATATTACATGTGATTTTTTAGGTTTTGATTTTTGTTTCTTATATTTTAAGTTTTGATTCTGCCTGGAAGTGTTTTTTTATGAATAAATTCAAATCACGTCTGATTCTGTTAGCCTTAAAATATGGTGACAAACACGGAATTACATTAGTTTATTTATAGCATGACACATAGGGACTAATAATGACAAGCTACGATAGTTGTGTGTCACTAGGACTATAAATACCCCCTCCATACTTCTATAGATGGGTGAAGCTCACATTTTGTAAAAGTGTGTGTGTGTGTTTTCTCTCAACACACACACCTCTTCCATTCCAATCTCTTTTCTCTCTAATAATATGGATTACTTTTCTTTTCCACTTTTACAAAGGCCTCGGATATTGTGTTTTAAGGGTGAATCCGTCGATAACCATTTGGCCACAAGCGCATAGGGGGAATCCGTGTTGTTTATCACTTGATTATTGTGGTTAAAAAGTAAATTGGTGGCTTTAGGTTTGTTTATTTTTTTTTTTGGTTCGAAAAAAATGGCAAGAAAAATCAAGGATTTGATCTTTGTTTTGTGGTTAAAGTGTTAAGATTTGTACTTTTGGGCTTAGATCATTCCTTGCATTCACTTATAAGTGGTTTTAACCTCATTCGTTAGTCTTACTAGAAAGTTTGAGATTTTTTCTTGGTATTGCGTTTTTTGACGCTATATTGAAGAAGAAGTGTGCGTCGTTTTGTTTTGACTAGATTTCATTGCGTTTTGACTAATTAATTGCGTATTTGATTCCGGTGTCATTGCTGTTTTGATTCTCAAACATTCCTCTGCGTCTATTGACCAACAAATTGTGCGTTTTGACCAAGACTGGTTGCGTTTTGACCAATTGCGTTTTGACCAAGACAAGATGCTGTTTTAACTAGAATGTTTGGTTTTGACAGAGTCGTTTTTGCGTTTTGATAACAATCGTTGCGTTTTTGACCACAGTCACTTGGTTTTGATTACAAGTTCATTGCATTCTTGATGCGGTTGCGTTTTGAACGACTTCCATTAGCGTTATTGACATAATACGTTACTCTGCCCAATTTTTTTTATTCATTGCGTTTTGATCAAGATTGTTGCGTTTTGATTAGAGGTTTCATTGCGTTTTGACTAAAGTCATTGCGTTTTGACCAGTGAAATCCCATGTTTTGAAACCCAAATTTCCCAAAAAAAAATTTCGACTTTGGGCATATGACCGAATTTGGGCGGTAAGGTCGATCCGCGCATCAGGTGGGCATGTGACCGACTTTGGGCATATGACCGAATTTGGGAATTTTATAATCAAAACAAGAACAACAAACAAACACCACAATTAAGATATCAAGGACTATTAAATCACAATCAACATAACAACAACACACTAAAACAAAACACTTAATCCAAATAGATCTGAAAAGATTTCATTTTAAATGACAAAACATGGCTAGAGATTCGGATTACGATGACTTGTGATCACGGAGTTGACTTGGTATCCCTTTTTGTGGATTAAAGTTGAATTTCACAGAGGGTCCTACTATTTCATCATCGAGACTTTCTTTATTTTATATCGTTGTTGATTGCTTGAAGTATACAACTTCGATTAAGACTTGAATTATCTCAGTTACAGCAGTCAGGGGTGGTTGGTTTGCAGACCTGGATAACTATCACTTAAGGGTTCGTTTGTGTATCAGTGTCCTTACGCAGATGAGAATTCGATGTGGATAACTTCGAGAGGGTGTTGTACTTCTATACCTTCTGCGGAGTGGGTATGAGTAATTATAGATCTATCTGCAAGTTCTTAATCACACCAGTGCAAGTTAAGTAACAATTTGAGGGTATTTCACTTTCTTTTTCAGTTTAGAATATCTGGGTTTATTCACAGTGCTCACGGGACAAATAGCCTACAGAATCTGATGGTTGGTAAGTTAGCAGATAGTTTAAAGTTTGAGATGTATATCAGCATTCATCAGTGTATGTTTGTGCTATTCCAAGACAAAGATACTTCGCAGTTAAGCAAAAATCTTCAAGTTTTCGATGACATTCATTCCACAAGACCTTGGATTTTTATACCAAGAGTTCTTGATTCTTGCTTCATTCCTCTTCGGTCTTGAAGACAAGGGGTAATGATTCCTTTTATTATCAAAGATTTGTGCTTATGAGAAGAACTTTCGATGTATATGAACGTACTCGGACATGATGCTTCCAAGAGTTCGCAACCATCATAGGGGAAAACGTGTACATCACGGGACTTAATTGGCTTTGACTGTTTACCATGTCAACTTCAGGGGGAAGTAGTGGTATACTACTTCCTAAGATGGTTGTGAAGTATTCTACCAAACATGTGATAGAACAGATGCTGATTTCTAGCATGCACCCATGAATGAATATTCACCAAGCCCTGACTGACAAGAAGCGCTGGTCGGCGGTGTTGGTTTGACTTCTCACAAAATTTCCGTAAGCTGTGCACTTTGATGACAAGTAGAAGATTGTTCAAGCTACATCAATGTTTCAGAATCTGCTCAAGATAGGGATGTTGGTTTGGGGGGAAGCTGATTCAGAAACTTCGACAAAAAGGAGTCTAAGAAGAAAGCTTTTCAAGACATGCTGCATGAATTGGGGGGAAGTTAATCCAACTCATGCATACTACAATGGTTCCAGAACAAGTAAAGACAATGAAGATCCAAGCTGGAATACAAGTTTCAAGACCAAGAGAACTCACAAGACAACTTCAGCTTTGGAAGCGCTTTGGAAGACTTTATTTAATTGTATTTGTACTTGTTAGGAACATTGTAAGTAATTCCGTATATGTCCACATATTGGGGGAAGATTGTTAGCCTTAAAATATGGTGACAAACACGGAATTACATTAGTTTATTTATAGCGTGACACATAGGGACTAATAATGACAAGCTACGATAGTTGTGTGTCACTAGGACTATAAATACCCCCTCCATACTTCCATGGAGGGGTGAAGCTCACATTTTGTAAAAGTGTGTGTGTGTGTGTGTTTTCTCTCAACACACACACCTCTTCCCATTTCATCTCTTTTCTCTCTAATAATATGGATACTTTTCTTTTCCATTTTACCAAGCCTCCGGATCTTGTGTTTTAAGGGTGAATCGTGCTAACAGATTCTAGTGTTGTATTGTTCTGTGATGAAACAAATCACAATCACATGTGATTCTAGTGTATTGTAATGGCTTGTTATAAGAAAATTAGAATAGATTGAAACAAACAAGATTTGGTTTTAATTTAAGGAGTGAATCACATGTGATTTCGGTGAATCACATGTGATTCTGATGATCACATGTGCTTCTGGTTAATCACATTTGATTATAGTGTTCTCTTTTGGTTGTTATAGATTGAAACAAATTAACATAGGTTAAATCACATGTGATTCAGTTGTTATATTATCATGAATCTTATGTGATTATGTTTTTTGATATACATGTTGTATAAAAACACCAAGAGCAACTTTATATGAGCATAATGATCTAAATAAGCAACAAATAACAAACAAAATAAGCAACATCTATAAATAATATCCAAAATAAACAACAAAAACCTAAAAAACCTATATAAGCACCAAAATAAGCAGTAAATGTTATGAGTAATAAGCTATGATTTGTACCGGAAATAAATGAATTAAAAAACAAACGTATACCTGAATTAACAAGGTTGATAATGATCCGAAAAAGGACAACAAAGACGATTGCCGTAACGGATCATCTTTAGATAGGCTTATTCCATCTCGTAGATCCATTTTATATCGTCAATTATGATAAATTTGATTAAAAAGAGGTTAGGGTTTGATTAGGGGTTGATTTAGAGTGTGTGTGTTTCTAAAGAGTGATATTGAGAAATGAAAGAGACACAAACCGACCCTATGTTAGTGTGTTAGTGGGAGTGTCAGATTACAAAAATAGCCCTTTGTATTATATCTCAGCCGTACGATTGAATTAGAAATCAACGACCCAGATCGAGCGCTTTTTACTTTTTCTAGAGCATGTTCCTTGTGGAACTTTCTTCTAAGAATTGTTATTGTGGTTCTTCAGAATGTACAGGCATGAACCCATGATCTAGGTGCCAAAAACTACTCGTAGGAGTAACTTGTATTTCATTTATAGCATCGAGAGCGCACAGAACGTACACCAAGTTGCTACAAGACCAAAAGCTCAAAAAAGAAAATTAGTTTTGAATAATAATATAGCTCGATAAAAGTTGAGTTTAAGGAAATCAATAATTCAAACCAAACCAACATGTCTTCTTTCGAACCAAAAGTGAAATCCATTGCCATTTATAATGTTGGAGTGGTGCACACTAAGTAAATAGGGTCGAGGTAGATGGTTGTACAAGTGGGACAATAGGTTATCATTGCTGATAAAGTTTCAGAACAACAGAGAACGTTTACCATCAAAGGCCCAAGCCACTACATTTCGGACATAGTGTTCATCCGTCTGTTAGCGACTACTTCAACTTATAGAAAATGTGGGAAGATTTAGTTTGTATGAGATAACCACTACTTGTTGGCTTTTGAGGTGATGATCATACGTCACTAGTCTATGGGTGTTTAGTTATTTGTACATAGTTTGTCAAACTAGTGAATGTATAAGCTAGGCTATAAATACCCCCCTCATATCAACATTAGGGGTGGAATTTTCATTGATAGTGTAGCTCGGTCCAATTTAAATAATAGAGTTTTTCCTTTCTTTCTACCTTTCTATCATTTCTATGATTGTGTGCACTTGGATCTTGATATCATTGTGACCTATAATTGGTATCAAAGCCAAACACATGATTTTGGAGTGAAAAACCATACAAAAATGTGGTTAAAACTGTGTTTTAAAACTGTTTTTGGTTCTCATTTTGAACAGAGATAATTCACTGAATCAAAAACTGTCATTTTTAGGATAAATTTCAAAACTTTAACGTTTGAAAGCTTCAAAATAGTTTTGGTTAGATTCTATTAAGTTTAAAATGGTTTAGAAACATCAAAATTGAATATTTGGTCATTTTTATACGTTTTGTTTGAGTGACTAGCTTGGTGTCTACCTTGGTGGTCCAAAAACTTTTTTCCACTATCTTTGTACTTTTTACCGAGATAGCTAGTATCCTGGTGCTTTACCTCGGTTATATTTTTATCCACCTTGGTCCACGTTACTTTTTGGAAATTACACTACTTGCATACGTGTCACCGAGATAGGGTGTTTGCTCGGTTCTTAGCTCGACCATTTATTAGTTTACCAAGGTTCTCATTTTAGCTCGATTCTCCCATCAGTTTTAGGAAACAAAACTATATCAGAATTTTAACTTACAACCAAGATACATTAGTTGATAACAACCTAGGTAGTTCTTAGCACAACCGAGTTACTTTTTATCAAGGTTTAGTGAACTAGTTCGGTTCTCCCTTAAGTTTTACGAAAGGAAACTATGCCTAATTCAAGACAAGTAACTAAGATAACTAATCGTTATACAACCAAGATAAATACGATGCTAAAGAATTAGAGAATATTAGAGAAGAGAATTTCACTTTTTATCTATTAAGGCGATGATGACATTTTTTTTCACTTATATTCTTTTGGAGCAGAAACCGGTAGCCTGGCGCGGCAGCCACACCTGGATTGTGCATGTAGCCACGACGCGTGTTTCAGACTCCTTATATATTTGCATCTTTGAGCCTTATTTGTTAGTGGATACCGTAGCATTTCTTTTGAACTATTAGAAAAAAACAAGTGTGCATGTTATTCATAACAATTCAGATTCAGATTGGTAAAAAGCCAAAATCGTTGATAAAATGTGCTTAGCTAAAGAAATATAGGAAACTGAAGAGGAGATCGTGATAGTAAATTTGGTGTAAATTACTTGCCTCCATATCCTCTTCCATTTCCCGACTTTCTTTGTGTAAGTGTGTTTTATCATTGATCTTGGCTTTATGTTGATCTAAACTAAATTATTATAAAAAATATACTAACCATATCAAACACCGTTGTTAAAGTGTGTGGTCCTAAAGAGACACAGGAATAGAAAAGAACAGGTTTTTAATACCCGCGCTTTGGTGCGACGAGTTTTAGGTTGTGTCATTGAGAAAATGTAAAGTTCAAATTAGTAAATAACTTATATGTTCTTTTCGAGTGACTCATCACTCGTCGAATGTCAATTGTCTTGCAACTATCACAAAAACAAAATTAGCATTTTAGAAGTTTACCTAGTTGTTCTTTTCGAGTGACTCATCACTCGTCGAATGTCAATTGTCTTGCAACTATCACAAGAACAAAATTAGCATTTTAGAAGTTTACCTAGTTAAGCAAGTTTATGAAGATTAATGGATGTAATCTTTTAACTTCAAAGGAAATGCAATATCCGATATCATACATGCTCTGTTTGAGGAACACAAAAACTAATAGAGTATTCAATCACTACCTATTCACAACACGTTTTGTATAAAGTGTTTGCATCCTAAAAACATGTGTAATTTCAAATTAAATTCTTAGATAATAAGTTTATGTAAATTAGGTTTAACCATAATCACTTAAACAAAGTAGCAACCAAATGAAAATGTCAAAAAAGTCAAAAAATTTCACCCTTAGTTCTCTTAATTTCTTTGATGTGGTTGTTGCGAACTCACAAAGAATTTTACAACTCCCAAGGCAGAGTACTTAATCGTTGCAGTGTAGTATAGCAAGAGCTCGAGGGTATCATTCTCTAGGGATTGGGAATAGGTTGGGAAGGCTCGAACTAGAACTAACTAAGGTCTAAGGGATTGAAAGAAGATTATTTTTTGTATTTTTATATTTTATGAAAGCAAGTAAAATCTCGGGTTTTGAAGGAGGTTTGTTTTAAACTAATTAAACTAACCCTAATTCTAATAAAATAATTATACAATGAAGCGTATTTACCTAAGATGCAATACTTCTTGCTAGCTATCCAATTCTACCTACTGCTTTGTCACTCTTGCGATGTAATGTGTAAGTATTTCCTAATTCATGAACAAATTACACGAACCTGCCGTCTATGTAATATTCCGTTAAGGCAACGCACAAGTAAGGTAGTATGAAGACTATTAGAAGGCCCCTAAGAGTACATTACATGCATTAAAACACTTAAGAGGGATCAACCATATTAGGGGTAAGGTAGTATGAAGACTGTTACCGATGGTACCCTTTACACAATCGCGTTTCCCTAGACGTCTATGCTAATGTAATATTTTATAGCTAGTTTTCTAAAGGCTAACGCGCACACTCATCAACAAGAAGCAATAGGAGAAAAGAATTATAAAATATAATCAATAAAACTCATTGAATTTGTCACGCCTTAATGATGAAGATAGAAGATCTACAACATCAATAAGAAAACAATAAGATCTAATTAAACAATGAGAAGTTTCATGCATTCCCAAATAAATACTAGATGAATTAGCCAAGCATACTTGAATAAGAATTGAAGACATAATAAAGATATAATCAAGAATCGAAACCATTACAAGATGTTTATGAATGAAATAAGACCCTCTAAGTTGATGAAAAAACACCTACCCAAACCCTAGAATCAGACTTAGGGTTAGGGGCTTACAAAAAACGAAGTTATGAGGCTATATTTGTGGAAAACTAGAAGGGGGGTTGAATAGTTTACCGCTTTTTGATTTAAGGTTTTAAAGTGTTTGTAAAAATTCTAGATTTGACTTTATGTGAATTAAATACTTGCACAATATAAACAATATACCTATCTAAACAATTAATAAGATAGTTTGAGAAAGTAATGCAAGACAAGAGATAAGAGTAAGAACAATCAAACCACAACACAAGGATTTATAGTGGTTCGGGAACGAAGCACCTCTTCGCCCTACTCTACTCCCCGAGCACCTACTCAAGAGTTTTTTTCCTCTATGTCAAACAAGCTCCCTTAATGGGCGAAAGAAAACCCGTACACAACGTTTCTTACACCGATTAACAACACAAAGCTAATGTTGAGTTCTAATCTTATCTAGAACCAATCTATCAACAACACAACCTGCAGATCTGCAGCTGCGGTACCAAACACGCAAAGAGCCCCACTTGGGAATCAGCAAGGTGTTATTTGTTATGAGTGTGGGAGACCAGGACATTTTAGGAAGGATTTTCCTAAGTTGAGGAATCAGTTTCGTGGAAACCAGACAAGAAACAAGAATGGAAACAAGACTGGAAACCAGGCTGGAGGTAATGAAGCTACAACGAAGGCCTATGCCATTGGAGGAGGAGGAACAAACCCTGATTCCAATGTTGTCACGGGTACGTTTCTTCTCAATAACTGTTATGCTTCCATGTTATTCGATTCGGGTGTCGATAGAAGTTTTGTGTCGTCTACCTTTAGTGCTTTGCTTGATGTTGCACCATCCACTTTAGATACTAGTTATGCCATAGAACTTGCCGATGGAAGAATTTCAGAAACAAATGTTGTTCTTAGAGGTTGTACGTTAGGAGTATTAGGCCATCCATTCGACATAGATCTAATGCCCGTAGAACTTGGTAGTTTCAACATCATGGATTGGTTGGCGAAATACCACGCGTTGATTGTTTGTGACAAGAAGGTCGTCCGTATTCCTTATGGAGATGAGGTGTTGATAATCCGAGGTGATAATTACGACGGCGGAAGTAAGCTGAACATCATATCGTGTACGAGGACCCAGAAGTATATTCAGAAGGGATGTCAAGTCTACCTAGCGTAAGTTACATCAAAGAAGGCTGAGGATAAGTTGAAGGAGAAGCGACTTAAGGACGTGCCAATCGTATGGGAATTTCTGAAAGTCTTTCTAGAAGACTTGCCTGGACTGCCACCTGCTTGACAAGTTGAATTTCAAATCGACTTAGTCCCTGGTGCTGCACCTGTAGCACGAGCCCCGTATCGATTAGCAACAGCCGAAATGCAAGAATTGTCTACTCAGTTGCAAGAACTTTCTGACAGAGAATTTATAAGAACCAGTTCCTCATCTTGGGGAGCACCGGTTTTGTTTGTCAAGAAGAAAGATGGTTCTTTTCGGATGTATATCGACTACCGTAAACTAAACAAACTTAATGTGAAGAACCGATACCCACTTCCGAGGATCGACGACTTGTTCGATCAACTCTAAGGGTTAAGAGTCTACTCTAAGACCGACCTAAGATCTGGTTATCACCAACTCAGAGTTCGTGAGCAAGTATTCCCAAGACTGCATTTAGGACTCGCTATGGTCACTACGAGTTCCAAGTAATGCCTTTTGGCTTGACTAACGCACCGTCGGTACTCATGGATTTGATGAATCGGGTGTGCAAACCGTATCTGGATAGATTCGTGATCGTATTCATCGATGATATTTTGATTTACTCCGAGAGCAGATTGGAGCACGAAGGACACCTTAAGTTGATTTTAAAGTTATTGAAGGAGGAGGAATTGTAAGCCAAATTTTCAGAGTGTGAGTTTTAGCTGTCGAAGGTACAATTTCTTGGTCACGTGATTGATAGTGAAGGCATTCACGTTGATCCCGCTATGATTGAGTCAATCAAGGATTGGGCATCACCCAAAACACCAACCGAGATTCGTCAATTTTTAGGTTTGGCCGGTTACTACCGAAGATTTATCAAAGGTTTCTCAAAAATCGCTAGACCTATGACGAAGTTGACTCAGAAAAGCGTGAAGTTTGATTGGGGAGAAAAGGCAGAGGCTGCGTTTCAATTGTTGAAACAAAAACTGTGTAGTGCGTCGATTTTGGCTTTACCTAAGGGAAGTGAGAACTTCGTGGTATACTGCGATGCTTCGCATAAAGGGTTGTCCGCGGTTTTAATGCAGAGAGAGAAAGTCATAGCCTACGTATCCCGCTAACTCAAGGTTCACGAGAAGAACTATACTACACACGACCTAGAGCTTGGTGCAATAGTGTTTGCCTTGAAGATGTAAAGACGCTATCTGTATGGTATAAAGTGCGTTGTGTTCACTAAACATAAGAGTTTGCAACACATTCTCAATCAGAAGGAGCTGAACAGGATACAACAACGTTGGTTAGAGTTGTTGAGCGACTATGACTGTGAGATTCGATATCACCCAGGAAAGGCGAACGTGGTAGCTGATGCCCTGAGTCGAAAGGAGAGAAGTAAGCCGCTACGAGTTTGAGCCTTAGTTATGACTATAGGGTTAAACCTTCCTAAGCAGATTTTGAGTGCTCAATCGGAAGCCAGAAAAGAAGAGAACTTCATCAACGAAGATTTGCATGGCATGATTAACAAGCTAGAACCACGTGCTGACGGAACGTTATGTTTGAACAATCGAAGTTGGATTCCGTGTTTTGGTGACCTGAGAGCTTTGATTATGCATGAGTCTCATAAGTCAAAGTATTCCATCCATCCTGGATCGGATAAGATGTACCAAGACCTTAAGAAGCTGTAATGGTGGCCCAACATAAAAGTAGAAATTGCCACTTATGTCAGCAAGTGTTTAACATGTGCCAAGGTTAAGGTAGAGTATCAGAAACCGTCTGGTTTGTTGGTTCAACCAAAGATCCCACAATGGAAATAGGAGAATATAACAATAGACTTTATGACTAAGTTGCCAAAGACGACAGCCGGTCAAGACACAATTTGGGTAATCATTGACCGTTTCACTAAGTCTGCTCATTTCTTGCCTATGCGGGAAGATAACATGTTAGAGAAGTTGACGAGACAGTACTTGAAGGAAGTAGTCTCAAGGCATGGAGTGCCAGTTTCGATCATCTCTGATCACGATGGAAGTTTTACTTCACATTTTTGGAAGTCTCTAAATAAAGCATTAGGTACTCGATTGGATATGAGTACAACTTACCATCTAGAGACCGATGGTCAGAATGAGAGAACCATTCAGACATTAGAGGACATGTTACGTGCCTGTGTACTCGACTTTGGAAAAGGTTGGGACAGACACTTACCATTGGTAGAGTTTTCGTATAACAACAGTTACCATACCAGCATTAAGGCTGCTCCGTTTGAGGCGTTGTATGGGCACAAGTGTCGATCACCTATCTGCTGGGCTGAAGTTAAAGATAATCAGCTCACTGGCCCAGAGATCATCCACGAGAAAATAGTTCAAATCAAGAGCCGTATCCAAGCCGCTCGTGATCGTCAAAATAGCTATGCCGACGTAAGATGAAAACCTCTTGAGTTTCAAATAGGAGATAAGGTCATGTTGAAAGTATCGCCATGGAAAGGGGTGATACGTTTTGGCAAACGGGGAAAGTTGAACCCTCGTTATATTAGACCTTTTAAGATCATTGCTAAAGTAGGAACCGTTGCCTATCGTCTTGAACTCCCAGAGAAATTGAGTAGATTTCATAGTACGTTTTACGTCTCGAATTTGAAGAAATGCTTAGCTGATGAACCTCTTGCTATACCGCTGGATGAAATCTAAGTTGACGACAAATTTCACTTCATCAAAGAACCTGTCGAGATCATGGATCGTGAGGTCAAGTGTCTGAAGCAGAGTCGTATTCCAATTGTCAAAATACGCTGGAACTCCAGGAGGGGTCCTGAGTTCACCTGGGAACGTGAAGACCAAATGCAAAAGAAATGCCCCCACCTTTTCACCAACTTTGCACCCGCGGCAAAGGATGCGTCCTAAGCTTTGAGGACAAAGCTTCTTTAATGGGGAAAGAATGTGACACCCCGAGAATTTCCGTTCAATGATTTAGCCGTTTTCGATTAGTACTTTGAATTTTTAAAAGTTTCCCGCTTTTATCTAAGAATCATCTCCGGGAGTGAACCGGGACACCTATCGTTGTAGTATTTTGGCGTTGGCCGCATTTTTACGTTTCTGGGCAATATTTAAAGTTTCGTGATTTTTGGTAACGTCGTTATTCCTTGCTTTACTACGTGATACGTTAAGTTAAGTATATATTTGAGCATCAATGCAAGACCTTTGAAAATTAAATGTTTTTTAGCACTATGCTTTCCTAGAATTATGGAGACCATTTTGGTCCCCCCTTGGCTCATATATGCGTCCGAACCAACACCCTAGCAACATTAGGATACCATTTTGCACATTCAAATTATCTAGACAACATTCCAACAAATTGGGGGAAGGACTAGTACTAGGTAACATTTGATAGGTGGATCATTTTGGTCCCCTCTTTCTTGTCCCCTAACCGAACGGCACACACAAGAGTGTGTGTGTGATCCTTGTATTCATATACCTTTGATTCTCATTTTACATAATCATTTCACACACAAGTTTCACTTTCTTTTGTACTCTCCCTCTCTAAAACACATGGCACAAACATAAACACCTACAAATCCATACATTTTTCACTTTCAATCATTTACACTTGAAGACTAGTTGAATGTTTGATTATTTAAAATCATTCGGGTATAAAATAAACAACGTTTGGGTTGTTCTTGATCTTTGTTCACCTCTAAAAACCATTCTTCTTTGTAAGTCATCAAATCTTCAAATAACTTGTACTTCCTTACTTCTCTTGATGCACAAACCTTTGTTGTACAACTTGTTTTGTAAAAATAATAATTTTGAAACTACATAAACCTTAAAAAGGTATACATATGGTTCGAATTTTATAAAAAGGGACATAAGGAAATCATAGTTTTGTGATGGTGGTTATTTTCATGTAATAATATTTATACTTTTAAGCTTATTGTATTCGGCTTATATTTGTGAGCTTATTTAAGAGCTTGTTTGATTATTTTGGAGCTTGTTTAATGTATGTATGTACACGTGTAAAATAGAAAACATAAACAAATATTTACATGAGATTTACTTTTGTAACTTATAAATAATATACTTGTATTTGGCTAGTTTTCAAAAAGATGAAACGTTAAGCTTATTTGACTTAACCCATAAGCTCAAATAAGGCTTAATGGGCCCTTAAGCCCACATCACCCACAACCATAGCCACGGCCTAAGCTTGTGTGCAAGCTTATGGGTTCGGCTTGTTATGTCTTGGCTTATTATAAGCTTGTGGTAGCTTGTTGATGAACCTAGAACTTGTTTGTTACTACCTCCGTCCCAAAATAATTGTCCACTTTTGACTTTTGAAGTCTTTCTTTTTTAATTTTGACCTTAAATATTTTTGTTTGTATTATATAATACTTTACAAAAATCGTAACAATGAAATATACATCTAAAACCTAATCAATTCATATATTTTGCAACAATTATTATATAACAAAAAAAATATATTTATGGTCAAAGTAAAAAAAGAAAGACTTAAAAAGTCAAAAGTGAACAATTATTTTGGGACGGAGGTAGTATATTTTTAGTATATCGGACTTATTTATTTCGTACTTTGGCGTTTTAAAGGCTTATTTGGCCTAAAAGCCCAATAAGAGTTTTAGTGACTCGTTAGACTTGTTTTAAATGGAAAACGATTGTATAGAGTTTGCAAATTATAAATTGTGATTTGGAAGTGGTTTGAAATTGGTTTTTGATAAAGTCTACGACTTTGGAAAAATGAGTAAACACGAACGGGTCATGCTGAAATTTTGTAAAAATCTTATACTTAGAAATTATTTAGAAAACATAAATAATAAAATGTTTTGACTAAACTACTTAACGATTTGGAAATGTCAAATTATAAATAACATGTTTATTAATAAGTTAATAATAATATAATATTATATTTATATAATTATTATAATATTATATACGTACTTACTTACAACTTAAGATTTTTCATAAAAATCGATCACTAACGTTTTTAATACACAAATAACGTTTACCAAAAATGAATAATAAAAGTTTATGCATCAATCACATACGTTAACTTTCCGAGACTAAATCGAAACCCGTATTCTTCTAGGTCATACCCGTGTACCACCGTTCGTTCCGAGTGACCCTACTTTTTGACGTATACTTTTTACCTTATCATCAAGGTGAGTTCATAGCTCCACTCTTTTACTCGTTTTGAATAAATGTTTTATAACTTGGGGTGAGAAACATTGCTTGTTTTTAAAACTGGACACAAGTACTATACGTGAGATTTCCCTATTTACGTGTTGCCTAAGTAGCGTTTAGACCACTATTGCCCGAACTATCATGAACTGTCAATTTCTTGACCGGAGGACCGGTTGAGGGAGCACGAGTGAATAAATAGATCTATTAGGACTAATTATCCCTATCCGGGTGGGTAGCGCTCACTACCCACGGAGCTCCCGATAAACGGATATATGTCATGTCGAATCTGGTTAGTTGGTCGGACACCTGTAAGGGCAAGCAATTACTTATAGCAATGTACATACTATCTTTCATTATTAGTTTCAGTGTCATGAGCTTAGAGCAACGTAAATACCTTTTTATGTGAAGTTGTATCTCCTATGACTGTCACATACGTTTTGATATCTTGTGGTCCACTATAACAACGTTTGAACTAAACCTGTGAATTCACCAACTTTATGTTGACGTTTTAAGCATGTTTTTCTCAAGTGCTTAGCATGGATGTCGTTGCTTGAACTATATGAAGTCTATTGCCCGAACCAGTTTTCCAGATTTTATCTATGATTATCTTAAATACCATTGTTGAACTTATTAAAGCTTCCGCAGTTTAACTTTTGAATCTTTTAAATTTGGTCAATGTAGACTTATTATTATTTTGAATTTATGCAACAACGTTTATTTTTAAAACGTACCCTTAGAGGTAGTTCTTTATGCTTTGTACTTGAGATATTCGATAACGTCACGCCCCCGGACGCTAAATTGGATGGGACCCTATTTGGGGGTGTGACAACAAAGTACTTTTTATTCACTAATGAAGGAGTAGCATGCATATCATAGAGATCACTGTGAATCAATTCCAAAACTTTAGTTTCACGTTTTACATTTTGAAATGGTTTCTTAGTTATTTTGGTCAACATGCTAGTCTTACACTTTTCAGTGTCCATGTTAAAGGCTGGGATTAACCCATCCTTAGACATATCTTGCATCCTCTTAAAGTGGACATGGCTCGGTCTAGCATGCCATAATATTGAATCATTCAGCTTAGAGGTTGACATGAAGGCTAAACCAATATTATCAGAGACAATATTAAGCCTGAACATATGATTACTCAGATAACCAAAACCAATAAACACACCTTGTTTAGATAAAACAAATTTATTTGATTCAATAACTTGTTTATAAACATAATTATTCAAAACACTACTAGAAATCAAATTCTTCCTTTTATTAAGAACATTTAAAACATTCAACAAAGAAACAACTTTCCCAGAACTAAACCTAAGATCTACACAACCACGTCCATGCACAAGGGATGTTGGCTTATTTCCCAAATGAAGAATAAATCCATCATTCAGCGACTCGTAGGTCTTGAACCAGCATCTATCTTTACAAACATGTATAGTTGCTCCAGAGTCAACCCACCACGCAACATCATTATCCTGCATAAAGTAAGCCTCAGATATATATGTAACATAATAAATCTGAAGGGATTTATTAAACATATTCTGACCTTTCAGAGGGTTGGAAGAACCATCCTTTGATCTCTTTGTGCCTGATCCATTGGCTCTGTTGCCAACATTACCAGCTTTGCAATCCTTTTTCAAGTGTCCAGGTTTTTCATACTTCCAACAAGTCACTTTGGTTTCTTGTTAGGATTAGCTCTGGTTTCATGATGTTTACATTTACCCTTGTTGTCATTGTACCTGGAGGAGTTGTTATGCTCCACCATATTGACAACTGAAGGACCAACAACATTGTTGCCCTTTGGCTTGTCACTATCCTGCGCTCTGAGGGACTCCTCAATACGCAAATGACTGCCCAACTCAACTAGAGTCAATTCCTCCTTCAAATGTTTCAAGGTGTGCTTGAAATCTTTCTATAAAAGAGGAAGTTTATCAATGATACATGAAACCTGAATAGATTTATCCATGTTCATCTTGTGTTGTGTAAACCTTCCAAGTATTCTAAGAAGTTTATTGTATCGTTCCAAGACTGGTCTTGAATCAGTCATTTTGTAATTTGTAAAATTACTAATAAGGAACTTCTTACCTGAGGCATCCTCAGCCATATATTTGGCCTCCAAGTTATCCCATAGTTCTTTGGAAGTTTCCACATTTTGGTATATATTAAACAAGGAATCAGACACACCATTGAGGATAAGACCTCTGCAGACATAATCGTCATTGTCCCATTTGATCCTCTTCTTGACTTGATCTACAGTTAGATTGTCACTTCCATCTTCAGGCATCAGAGTAGTCAACACGTACACCACACTCATGCTAGAGAGCAAAAAATGCATCTTCTTCTGCCATCTTCTGAAGTCCACCCCTTCAAACTTTTCTAGTTTGGCAAAGTTTGAAGCCATGTGTTTCATAGCAGTAGCCATTGATTATCACAAAATAGTTTACTTTGATTGTTGGTGTGTGTGGCCCAGGTCAGGGTAAAGATAATCAATGCCTAACAACGTACCAATAATGGCTACCAGATAACACTTGGAATCGTGTAATCACTTTCCAAAGTAAACTATTCGACCCTATGCCCGGGTATCACAAATATCTACTTAGGATAAGACTAAATGTGTGTTCTTTTTTGAGGCACCAATCAAGAACCCCTGCGCATCCAAGTGTTTAAGTTTCATGTGTATGTTTCGTACTTCTTACATGCAGAAATGTGATCCCTATTTATAGGGGAACACTCAAAACCCTAGTCAAAGGAGTTATGAGTGATTATAGGAGATATAATCATTCCATAATTGTCCTTTTTGATTTCAAGAATTAGTGGTTACACGACCCATTAAATGGGCCATTAAATGTGATTGTAACTTACCATAAAAAAATGATCAAAGCAGTTAAAAGTCATTGAATTCAATCCAGAGTGATTTCCAATCAGTGTCCTGAAGCACCAGCTAGCTCGCTGAAGAGCATACCCGCTGGTAGTTCAATACTGAAACAATCCTCTGATAAGTTAATCCGATGAGGATACTTCCTCTGATGGATTACTCTCTGATGGTATCCTTCAGCTTACTCACTCAGTGAGTTACAAAGCCAAAGTCATCATTCCTCTGATGAACATTACCAACGACCACTGATGAATACCATTTAGTGAGCGAACTCACTGAACTTCATCAGAGACCTCTGAACTTTATCAGAGACATGAATTCTCTTAATCACTATCTGAGTCCGGGTGTTCAGTGACCAATGGGTGTACACTCCGTACCTCCACCCCCATATTCCAGAATTGAACAGAACCCTACAATTGAACTAAATTTCCAACGCAAATAGAGAAACTAGATAATATAATTGTGTTACCACATATTCATATCCTTGATACACCAATGGCAGATCGAAGACTAAAAATCATAATGTGCATTTTAATAAACACATAGATTCCTAACACAAAAATTTAGTACTAGATGCATTTATGATAAATTTAATATATTTTGACATAATTTTACACTATACAAGAAAATCAAAACAAATGATGTGCAAATCATATTTCTTTGTACATCAACATTTTACTTATACTTGGTTATACATAATTTTTATCTTTTTTCTCAACCAATTCAAAAATCAAAATGTCAACCAGTCGGAATGTGGTTCTTTAATCTAACTGGCTAGTTAAAATGTTTACAAATGCTTATTTTTTGGCGGAGATCAACGTATTTTTATTCCTTTCACGTTTGATAATTTTTGTTTCCTTGCACCTGAAGCGGTGAAGGATCTCAACATAGTCCAACAAGTAACGCATAGTAATGTTATGACACATAGATCCACAACTATCTTAAAAAAATTAGTTTTGCAATTCAAAAAAGACTTGTGACGCAACTTATTGCTCGTTCGACTTCCACCACTATAGAAAAGTAAAGTAAAGTAACTCTCAACACCATCTTTTACGGGTAATGGGTCTCAATACCATCTTTCACGGTGTATGAAGGAGGTTGAGACGTAGACAACCCTACCCCTACCAAAGATAGAGAAGATACTTCCGGTTCTACCAAAGGTAAAAAATGACCTCCGGTCTTGCAAGAGTTAAAGATCAAACATTTGACCTCTATCTCCATAAATAAGAATGTTAACCACTTGATACAAACATTGTTCTCGACTTCCACCGCCATGTAAATCCAATTTCTAACTAAAGTGTAAATGAATCACCTTTTGTAACTTGTATCATACGTTGCCCAACCTATAAAAAAACTACATGTGATTAAATAAATACCACAAGAATTTGGAAGTTATAAAGTTTTCCAAAGTCAAATGACTTGACCATAAATCTTTCTTTCCAAAATCCTTAATATAGGGGAAAAAATAGAAATACTAACTTACTAAGGGTTCCACCAAATCTTAAAAACGAGTCAAATTTGTAAGTTAGTGTTAATTAACGTTATAAGTACCCACTAATCAAATAAAAAGTCCGGTTCCAAGAATGTTCCCTTGTTTTAACGCCGACACGTGGTTTCCCCCCCTGTAAAACAATAATACGCCGATTGGGCGGAAAAATGTTTTTATTTTTTTTTTGGATTTTTTTATAAAATCCCTTCCCCCAAAGCGTTTTTTTTTTAAGAGCATCTCCAATGCTTGAAAATACAAATGATATAATACCTAAAAATTTAGTATTAAAATAATAATATGAAGAATAACACTATACTTATAGAGGACATAAATAGAAGGTTAAACAAGAAAAAAATTCAAATCACGTTTGAAAATATCTTAACTGGTCAGAGGATTTTTCGGTCAATAACAACTTCTTCCACGCCTCACATTTTTCGACTACTTTGTTAAACATATCTCTTCATAAATAACCAAAACAAAAGCAAAATATCTTCCATAACTCAAATTCGTCTACATAAATAAGAGCCGGCACTACAACATAATGTTAACTTAGGGTCGACATTTTCGACCCTAAGACACAAAGGGTGTCGTCCCTTAGTGTCTTGGGTTGGGGGGTTTGGGGTTTTCGTGGTCCCCGGGAAAATCTGGGGTTTTTGTATTTGGCCTGTTCGAGTTTTTGGAATTGATGGTCCCCGCCCGCCCCTGAGAAAAATTAAGGTTTTTTTTTTCGGTTTGGGGTGAGTAAAGGTTAAAGGTTTTTGGATTCCGTGAATTGTTTACCGTTTTTAAGCTGGTGGCCGTTTTTTTTGAACATGCTTGGGGTTTGTTTTTGTGAATTTTGGTTTAGGGTTTTCCTGGTTTTTTTTTTGGTGGTCCTAGCTAAATCCATCCGTGCCACGGAAAAAGTTTTTTTTTCCCGAGGGGGTATTTGAGGAATTTTTCCCCCAATTCTGTTACCCCCCCCCCCTTCCCTTTTCTTATCGACCCCCATTCTTTTTTGTTTTTTCATCCCCTTTGATCAGGTAAATAAATATGTCCACCCTATTTTAACTATCATTATTTTATTTTTCTAATTCATGCACCTAAAATCACCAAAAGTAATTTACGTATTTTAATAACATTTCTTTGTAAAAAACATGCCTAACCCCCATATCAAATATCCCGTAAAAGTATTTTTCCCCATTCCCCAAACTGATAATATGGTTTAATTAACATTGGAATAAACTAGTTATTTATTAAATAAATTTTTTTTTAGATGTTAAACAATAGTCAACTATGTCCAAATTATTTAACTCCTCATGTTTTTTTATTTTTCATAGTAATAACATGAATAGACTAGTTATAAATTTATATGTAACAATGTCACTATGTCATTTACTCTCATGTTTTCATAATGAAGAATTCAAAACCAGGAACTAAAAACATGTAACGAAGAATTCGAAATCGGGTTCGGTACACTGTATTATAACATATGAAGAAGAAGGGTTTGCATGGAGTCTTTAATATACTAGTAGTTAATTATAATCATTATAATCCATAATGCAATACTACAAGGTTGGTTCAAGAATTTGATACCTTGAAAGATATTTTAGATTATAAACAAGTATATTACTGTTGCTTGGGAAAATATCAGGTTACTTTTTAGTTGATGTCTAAAATTTTGTAGCGAACCCACTAAATATCATAAATCCTTATAACGAAAACGAGTCCTTTTTTTAGGTTCATGTGTAGTCTATTATTAAAATTGCTACAGCCGTATTCTATATTATAATTGTCCATTTTCTTGAGACTACTAATAACATTGATTCACTGGTAAGTCATCTTTTTGAAACATGACTGTATTTTATTTTATAACGACATCAAGTAATTAATTTAATTCATACGACTATTATGCTTTCGAACTATATAAGTAAACAAGTTAAGAAATACTAATTGTGGTATGGAGAACTAATGCAGTAGCAAGGAGAGTTAAATAACTAATGATCTATGACAAAGTATCAATTAGTTAATTTGTCAATTAATACGAATCAATCATGAAGTTCTTGTAGATAAACCGAAGGAGTAAGTTGTCCGCGTTGAATTGCTTTTTAAGGTACGGATATTCTACCTATCTCATTTTTTCAATCTTGATAAGTATTGTTACTCTATATGTGCTTCTTTGGTCGTTGGTACGATTCGTTAGTTCTTACGTTTTCGTTTGTTTTCTAATCAGTACAGATATTCTATCATTACTTTTAAGAATTCTTATGACATGTGATCCGTATCTTTTGCACCTTTGAAATCCCTATTTATGTTTCTCATCCTATGATTCGTTATTCGTTGCTACCTTATTTGATAACTTCGTTGAGCCATTTGAATTCGTTTGATATATGCTTCTTTTGACAGTACCATGATATGAGTTTATTTGTATGTTTGATCATGACCTTCTTTGGATATATTATGTCTGCTTCAATATGTTATATGAGCCCTTTCATTTGTTCCGATGCCCGAGCTATTAACTAGTCATGGAGGTACCATGGCCGGCACCAATGGCGTGACACTATCTGTGGCTGTGTGATCAGTCCACGGCGTCCCCATTTTTGTGTATGCTCTTTATGCATTTGGCCATATATGATTTGATTTGATTTGTAGGGGGCGTATAGATGCATCCTAGGCTAATATGTGTACGATTTAGATATGATTTTGGTGCATGGCTTAGTGTGGTGCCAACACCTCATTGTACATTTTGTAGGGTACATCTGGAGTCTATAGCTCCCATGTACATTTTGATATGACATGATATGTATTTGATTGTAGGGTCTAAGAATGTGGCATGTTTTAGACATTTGTTTCGAACTCGTGGGGCATTTCTATATGTTTTGTTTGGCTACTTATTTCATTTGACTACCTATTTTGTTTGGCTACCCATTCTGTTCAGCTCTTATGATATGAGATCTTTGTTACTCATATAATGGTGATTCTGTTTCGTTTACCTAAGCATACTTGATCTATATGTTTTGTTTGTATATGTTCACTGAGCTTTTTAGCTCAGCCGCATTTCTTTTTCTCACGGCAGTTAACCAAGGGAAGTTGAGATATGAGTGAAGAGTGCATAGGAGCTCATATTGGACCATCTTGAGGAACTAGCATACCAGATCTATACTAGCATTTGTTTAGCTAAGGGATTTTGGATTTAATATTTGTTTGGAAATTTTGCCAAACCATTGTATTAGTAAGTCTTCCGCTTGCGTTTATTGATGCCATAAGTATGACATTTGACCCGTTCTCGGGTAGTGTTACAAATGACTTTTTACATTTATTATCATTAATTTCTTAATAAATTGTGTCTTTTAAAAAGTCATTCTATAAACTTCCTCCAATACACAAAAGTCTTTCAAAAGCTTTTTCTAATTAATTTATATATAATGAGGGTGTGAAATGAAAATTAAACAAGCCTTCATTTAATGAAATCACTCATATCAATTTCTATAAAACGTTTTTCATCTAGCAAGTCATTCTTTAAAAAGATTTTAGTAAACCTATTGTCACAATGGAACAAGTCTTTCCTATAGCTTATCAAAATAGTGAAAAGTCATTCTAAAAACTTGCATTGGAGATGCTCTAAAACAATCAAATTAACATTTATATGGATCCCATTATTTTTTATGTTACTAAGAGCACTCGGTACCATAACACCATTAACACCACTTTTCAGGACCCACTTTTTTATGTTTTCATAACACCCCCTAAACAAACTTAAATATTTCATTCATTAAACAATATTACACATTACAATACTAAAAAAAATAACATTCGAAAATTAAAAACATACAAAGAAAAAAAATACATAAAAAAACATACGCCAGGACGACTAAAAGTCTTCGTCTTCGTCATCGTGTTCAACGTCATGCCAAATATGCTCCATAAGGTTATGCTGAAGACTAATATGCGTTTCTCGGTTCCGTAATTCTTTTGCTTTTCGACGGTGTGTTTCACATCTTTCAACCCATGTACGTTGCATATTTCTTAACGGATTAACATACACTTCGTTCCAGTTAGTAACCGCCATTTTTTGGTCTTCTAAAATCATGTTATGCAATATGATACAAGAATACATGATTCTACGTATGTTGTTGACATGGTATTGACGGGCCGGTTGTTGTATTATTCCCCAACGTCCCTGAAGAACACCAAAAGCACGCTCGATATCCTTTCGTGCACTTTTTTGACGCTTTTTAAAGTAACTATGTTTCGCGTCATTTTCAACCGTGAAAGATTTGACGAAAGTCCCCCATTGTGGGTAAATTCCATCGGCTAAGTAATACCCTTTTTCATACCCGACATCATTTACCACAAACGGAGCTACATGGGCTTTGTCATCAAGAAGGTCATCAAATAACGGAGAATTATCTAAAACATTAATATCGTTATTTGCACCTGCTACCCCAAAAAATGCATGGCAAATCAACAAATCATGTGAAGCAACAACTTCAAGCATTATAGTTGGGTATTTTTTTTATCCCCCTACCGTATTGTCCCTGCTATGATACTGGATAATTTTTCCATTCACAGTGCCTACAATCAATGCTTCCAAGCATTCCAAGAAAACCATGACGCGTAACATGTTGATTATATATTTTTTCAACATCTTCCAACGTTGGCTTTCTTAAATACTTGAACATGTACAAATCAAAAATACACATATTAAAATGTAATAGACAATCACGTGCAGTATGCTCACTCATTTGAAAATATTCATCAAACGCATCGGGTGTGGTGCCGTATGCCAATTGGCGTATTGCGATAGTGCATTTCATAATTACACTAAGACTCATTCGACCCGTAGCATCGGGTCGGACTTTATTGAATTTAAAGTGCTTTGGAAGAGGATCAGCCTCATAAGTGCTAATGCCTTTGACTATTTTTAAAAATAGTTTTCGGCTCATACGGTATGTTCTTTGAAAATCGTATAAAGGATACTTACAATGATCATCAAAATAGTCGCCCATCAAACGATCTTCGGCCCCCTATCGATCACGATGGATCGGGTTACATGTAAGCACGGGATGATTTTCATCTGCTACTAAAGTTTCGTGATACTCGAACGCTTGTTGAAGAAAGTAAACGTCGGATTCGTCATCGACGTCGAAAGCATTTGGTTGTCGTTCTTCTTCGTCGTCATTTGGATTCATTGCGAAGTATGGATTCATTTTGTGTAAAGAGTGTTTTGTGTAGAGAGTGTTTGTGTGTTTGAGTATGTAAAATGGTTAATATATAGTGTGGGTTTAAAATGAATTTTTTTTTTGAATTTTTGAAAAAGTAGCCGTTGGTACCGAATGTATACGTTGGGGGGTGTTTGTCATTTTTT
>BQNB010095611.1:0-25825 GCA_026074375.1 Tanacetum coccineum
TAATTGAACTCGATCTTCTCCCTTCTTTTTTCTTTTATCCTAGCCGATCCAAACACCCCTAAAATATATATTTTTATTTTTTTATAAAATTTCGTGATCCCCCCTCCTATATATATTTTTATATTTTTTTTAAATACAAAACTATTTATACACCTTATTTACTTTACCTTTAAATGAATACACACTTTGAAATAAAAACACTTTTACTACTTAATATTATTTTTCTCAAATTATTTTTATTTATTAAATTCATAAATAAATTATAAATCTCAATTCACTACTTAACCTCAACTCGAAATTTAACGATACATACTTCTTCAATTTTACCGACGATAAAATAATGAAAATCACTATACTTCCGAATCACCATCACATACGAAATGAAATGACTAAATCATTCATTTCTACTATCTCAAACTCATATAATAACACATATACCATATAACCTATAACACCAAAACGACTTACACACATAAATCAAAACACATAAAGCTAGGCAAGTTAACTCTAATGGTTAAACTAACCTCGCTAAATCACGGTTGTCACAGTATCCCATCCTTAGGGAAATTTTGTCCCGAAATTTAACTAGTACTTTCAACAACCAAATTCAGATACTTAGCCTTCATAAAATCCTGTCGTTCCCAAGTAAACTCAGGTCCACGCTTAGAATTCCAACGAACTTTAACAATCGGGATCCTACTACGTTTCAACTTCTTAACTTTACGATCCATAATTTCTACAGGTTCCTCAACAAAATGAAGAGTTTTGTCTATCTTAACTTCTCCTAGTGGCACATGCAAATTTGCATCTACCAAACACTTCTTCAGATTTGACACATGAAATGTGTCATGCACACCACTTAACTCTTGTGGTAATCTTAAACTATAAGCTACAGGACCTATCCTTTTCAGAATCTCAAATGGTCCTACATACCTAGGTGCCAACTTTCCTTTCAAATTCTAAAGGCTTCCTTGTATTATCAGCATAACTCTTTTGGCAATCTCTAGCCGCTTTAAGCCTTTCCTTAATCAATACCACCCTTATCAGTTGTCTCTTGTACCAACTCTGGTCCAATCCACTGACTTTCTCTAATTTCAACCCAAAGAACAGGCGACCTACATCTATTTCCAAATAATGCCTCAAATGCAGCACATCGTATACTCGAGTGATAACTATGGTTTTAGGAAAACTCAGCTTAAGGTAAATGAGTATCCCAACTACTACCAAAAGCAATCCTATACGCTCTTAGCATACCCTCTAAAGTCTGGATGGTATGCTCACTTTGTCCATCCGTTTGAGGATGATAAGTCGTACTCAAATAAAGTCATGTTCCTAACGCTTTTGCAATGTCTGCAAAAACCGCAAAGTAGATCTTTCATCACAAACTGAGATGATCAACACTAGAACTCCATGCCTTGCTACTATCTCATCAATATAAATCCTTGCCAACTTCTCATCTTGTAATCTTTTCGTATAGCTAGAAAATAGGTTGACTTAGTCATTCTATCGATGATGTGTTGTTGTGTGGTGTTTATTTATGATAGTTCAAGTTTTAAAAAAAAATTTGCCGACTTAACCAAAAACAACACTTTAACGGGCAGTGTACTTGGTCGGTGGTAGATTCATAGTAAGTAGGGTGTCGAACACTTGAAGCGAGGTTAAATCTCTTAATTTATTTATATTTTGGTTTATCTAATCTAAGTTAATTCTAATCTAATTCAAACCTATGCTAATCCTATGTAAGTCCTAATCCTAATTCTAACAAGTAAAGGGAGGGTTTTCAGCCTGAGAGACGAGCAGTGTACTAGGTCAAGATGGAGTTCGTGGTAAGTAGGGTGTTGAACACTAAGAGTGGAACATTAATCCTATATTCTATCATTATTTTAATTAGTTTACTTACTAGTTAAACCTATGCTATATATGTTTGTCTAATGATATAGGGGTTTTCAGCCTGAGAGACTAGCACAGGTTTGGTGGAAACAAATATCAATTCAATAGACAATAAACACAAAAGAAGAAAAGTATAGATACGCCGTATAGAGCTTTGATCCGTAGATGCTGAGTGAAGTTTTAGGCACTGATACGCCGTATCTTCCTTGATGGATATGGTGTATTAAGTGTCATAACAATAGACTTCATGATTTCTTCGTTTAAGCTCCAAAATGCGTGCCTTTTGATTAACTTTCACTCTTTGCTTGATAATTACTGCAAATAACAAATATAAGTAATTAAGTACCAATTCATGCGTAAATAATGTAAAATGAGCAATATATCTGGGATAAATGATGCTATAAAATAGACATTATTTGATGTCATCACCTCCCATATCATCTTTTTTAGCTAACTTCTTCTTGAGAATTTCATTGTACATAGGTCCTGCGGGTAACGAATTGTAGGTCTCATAATCCATCTTACCTAAATGTGTTGGTAGTAAAGATTCATTGTACTTTTGACTATCTACAAGACCCACGATTAGTTTCTTATTGATTTCATGTTTAAAGTAATATCCTATGGGTTGTGACCTAGGCATCTACAACTAACTAAGCTACCTCTGCCTTGTTATTCTCCTCTAATCCGAGCGTCCTTTTCATACCATAACTGACGATCGTAATCCGTTCCATCTTCTATATATTCCTCCTTACCAACTAACTCAATGAGTTCTACTATATTTAATTCACTAGCTTCTATAATGCTCTTATCAACAACCTCGTTGTTTTTAATATTCTTATCCTTCTTCATTTTAACAAGGGAGATGGCGTTAACGCACTTAGTGATAGGGTTTCTAGCTTTCTCTCTAACTAATACTTTCTTCGGAGTCCTACTTATTGTAAGATCTTTTAAAAGCCTAAACATCTCAGCCATTCTATCGTTAATTTCCTCTCTTTGCTTAAAAATTGATTTTTTAAACCTTTTCGTTCTCTCGGTATATGCTGACATGTAACCTTGCACTCGGGCTTCGAACCTAGGCTCAGGTGTTTGGTGTTGGGGGTTAGGAGGAGCATGCTTTAAAAAATTAAAAGAATTTTGCCTAGGTGGCTTGTTAAAGTTTTGCGACTGTAGTATTGAAGAAACTACATTGGCATATGCTTAAGGAATATGTGTTGAGCTTGTTTTAGGTGTCACCCTTGATCCTTTTAGCAAGTAGCTAATTTGGTCTTCAAGCTCAAGAAGTCGTCATCGGAGTATTTTTGGTGTAAAAAAAAACTGATGCTTGTCTAAGAAATTGCCTTGACGGTTCCGTGATACGAAGTCTCTTGGAAACAATACAAACCCTCATAGGTCTAGAGAGCGAGGTTTCTAGATGATTTCTAAGCTTCTCAATCAGCTGTTCTTAATACGCAAGCTTGCCGGCCGGGCGGCGCGGTCAATCTCACGCTTAAGATGAAAAGAGTCATGATCATAGAAAATTTGGATTTTGAGCAAAAGATCAATGCCATGATGAGGGAATTTATGAAGTAAGTCATTAAAACGAGTCCATGATTCGGAAAGAGATTCACCTTGGTTTTGTTGGAACATTAAGATGTCGTTTTGGAGTTTAGAAGTCCTTTCTAGTAGAAAGAATTGAGCAAGGAAACGATTAGTGAGATCCTCCCAAGTGGAATGGTATCCCACGATGGACTTTTAAGCTAATTCTTTTCTAGCTTAATGCGAAAGGAAAAATTGAAATAAACACAGTCCGAGTCCCTTTCAACCTATTGTAACAAAGTCAAGTAAGTCCATAAGTTTTAGAAAATCCTTAAGATGTTGGTTTGGATCCTCGGACTGAAGTCCGTGGAATGAGCAAACATAACTGTTTTGCACCAACCGAATGGAAATCAGATCGTAAAGAGCAACCACATAGTCCAAATAGGATCTCATGGTGTTTTTGATGGCCCTCATGGATTGGTCGGGAATAATCTCATAAAGTACAAGGTGAATCTTCGTTTTCCATGAAGGTCAACGAAAAAGAAGGTTTTACAAAAAAAGGGAACAAAGAAGAGATAGACTATGAGAAATCTAATTAAAAAGAAAATAAAATTCTCACTTGATAGGAATCTTATGAGTATACCTAAGCTAGATAGAATCCAAAACCTAGAATATTCCCTGACAGCAGTGCCAAAAACTTGATGTGCGGTCGATTTCAAACACCAAAGTTTTACAATCCCCTAAGTAGTGTACCTAATCATTGCAGTGTAGTATAGGCAAGACTCAGTGGTTGTTATCGTTCTCTAGGGGAATAGTTTAGGTAGGCTCAAATCGAATGTCACCAAGGTATAAGGGTTGAGAGAAGAATATTTTTGTATTTTTATATTTTTTTAGACAAGAAGTAAAATCTCAGGTTTTGAAGGGGGTTTATGATGTGTTGTCTTATAGGGTCAATTATTTTATTATCAATTTTTACATTTATATTTAGCAGACAAACCTAAAACAACTCTTTAATGGGCAGTGTACCCGATCAAGATGGAGTTTCGCAGTAAGTAGGGTGTCAAACACTAAGAGTGAAACATTAATCCGATATTCTATCAGTATTTTAATTAGTCTATTCACTGGTTTTTAAACCTATGCTTATATTCGTTGGACTAATATATGTGGGGTTTTCAGCCTGAGGACTGCACAGGTTTTGGTGTGGACAAATAACAATTCAATAAACAATAAACACGAAAAGAAGAAAAAATCAAAGATAGAAAGCGGTACAAGCCAAATGATAGAAAACTGTATTAGCCATATTAAATCCAGTTCAATGTCTGTTTTGTTTGTTTTAGTGCAATGATTTACTTATCCCGAAGTGGCATATCATTCTTAAAACTTAAGCGGGACATCATCCTAAGACCTAGAGACGATTAATCCTGTCACAATTAACGCATCCGCATAATACAACCTAATTATAATCTATCTTAGGGAATCAAAGCAGTGGTGATCCTGTTAAAACCCTAGCCCAACGGACATTACCACATTACTGTTTTGACGTGTTTTATTATACTGATATAGTCCACTATTCAAATTTTTATCAGTTAATTAAGAGCATGATTGCTGAAACATAAACGGGTTCACCTACCAGTCCAACTAAGCTCATAATTTAAAGACAAAAACAAAATGTTATTTTGTACTTATGTCCAGTAATAAGAAAACAACGATATGGAGAGATATCCCGGTATCAAGATTACTTTTTTGGTATCACTAGACCTAGTTGAATGATAGGTAGTATTCAAACACATAAACAAGTATGAGGTGATAAACATAATTAAACATTCAACGATAAATTAAGAAATCGATTTTAAAACAAACCAAACATTAAAAAAACTCTCACATTAAGATGCTAAATAGCCGAGGTATTAGCCCACAACCATTGTAATTATACAAGCGTAATCAAACAATGAAAATCGAACGATTAAGAGAGTAAAAATTACATGATGTCTTCTATGGATTCGTGATAAATTGGCTAGACCTTGGTGGCTGGAATCTTTCTCTTCTAAAATTTCATCTTTGATGATATGCAATATAGAATATGATCTGCACACTAAAAACTCATTTTTGAGTCTTCTATTTATAGTGTCTGAAAAAGACTCGATACACCGTATCTGGCTAGGTCAATACGGCGTATAGAGGCTGTATATCCTGGAGTGGCGCACTAGCTCACGTTTCTCAATAAATCAATGATATATTCCCATTTTACTTTATTTATGGAATCTTTGAATAGATATCTTAATGGATACCGACCTAGGTAAAACAAAGGGATACACCATATTTGGATTGTCAAACGCGTTTTCTTGTGAAGTCTTGGCGCTGATACGCCGTATCTCTTTTGTTGGATACGGCGTATTGGTCAGAAATTAGTATTCTTCAAATGTCTTCGTTTTAGCTCTAAAAAATTTTGCTGCCTCCTTTTAGCTTGTCTTCACAAAACACTCCTGAATTACTGCATTTATCAACTTTAAAGCAATTAAGTACCAAATAATGCAATAACTATATAAAAGTGGGTAAAACAGATGGGATAAATGATATAATAAAGTGACTTTGTTTGATGTCATCAAATATCCCCCACTTGAATCCTACTTGTCCTCTAGTAGACCTTAGAAAAAGTTTCAGTTTATGAAAATATGTCCCAACCGAAGTTTAGGATTTTCCATTTAAGCATCGTTTTGTCCTAATCACCTGTACATAACCAAGCTCCTCACGAAATATGGAAATGAAAACACTCAGATCACTCGACTAATCTAGGGTGCAACATTTGATTGGTACGCTCAATTGATCGGTTATGATTAGTTTCGTATCATAGGCTTGGCAAGGATACACATCTCCACCGCTAAAGCTAAGGAGAAACAAGTCAAAACCTAAATTGGGTTAAGAAGGCTTAGGGTTGATCATTCAACAATCTTTCACCATAAGTACCACACCAACAAGGCAGTTGTATTGTACATACACGGCTGTAACGACGGAATAGACACATATAATCTGATCACATCCCTGTTCGTGTTTAACCAGCGGTTAGGATGAAGAATGATATAGGGTAGGGAGCTTCTAACTTTCATTGAAAGTCGTCATCCAACAAGGAAGCTGAGACATGCATACATGGCCCTAACGACGGAATAGACATGCATGATCGAACAAGTCCTCGTTCGAGTACACACTAAGGTTAGTTGCTAGGAAAAGGAAGTAAAATGGGTATTAAACAAAATTTACGAAACAAATAGATTAAGCCAACAAATAAGGTACGGTTGCTAGTAACTTTCCACCGACCGTGCCATGACAAAGATTCGAACATATAGACAAACGCCTCGATCACAGAAATGACCAAGACAACCTATGTTGGCGTTCCCATAATGGTCAACTTCCCTTACTACCCGCTCTTTACATACTTTTACATAGTAAATGGTGATATCGGCCACTTTTTACAAGATTTTACATCGTTGATTTTTGTAACGTATCAACGAATAATCGATCCTTCCAAGTGATTCCTCCGGTATAAACTTTTTTGAACCAAATATTTTTCTTCATTCTCTTTTTTTTATTTCTCTTTTTTTTGCAATACATCATAAATCTCGGTTTTATTCCACTGTCTTCACTATCATAATTCATCCGGATAATTTTTTCCTTGTAACACTTCTTCTTCGGACATGATTCATAATCGTGAAAGTAGCAAAACTTACGAGCTACATATTTTTCCTATTGCATTGTGCAATTTCCCAACCATTACATAGATAGAAAAATTTCACTTTGACACAGGAAATACAAAACTTTACACGAAAGCAACTAGCAACATTGATTAAATTAGTCTTAATCTACGCGGTAGGGTAAGGTACAAAGGTGTAACGAAACATATAATATGGTGTAGAAAAAGAAAAGAATGGCTCAACAGGTTGCTCTAGGGGATTTTACTCTAAAAATGAGAGTAATCAAATGTTACACGAGATTTAACTAACCAGGGTAGTTAGTTAATTTATGACATGTAGGCTATTTGGTTTAATCCTAGAAATTTATCAGTTGAACATGTTCCTCCATCTAAATCCATAGTACTAATCATTGTGGTCTCGAGTGATATACCAGGCCAAGTTCTAAAGTCCACTACATCACCGGCACACTTATAATTTTGTGGAATTTTTAGTAAATAGTTGGAAACGGAACATGCTTAATTCTCACAATATGTATCAAGGGTTATAGTGCGCTATGTAATATAACTAGTAATTTTTACAAGAGTCATGCTAAAAAATTTAAATTTGGCCTATTTGTAATCACTTTTAAGCTCGTAGCATGTTATTAAGACAAGTACGTTCTAATTCTCCATCCCCCACTTAAATTATACAACGTCCTTGTTGTATAGATAAAACAATTAAATAATAAGGGAAATAAAATTAGAACAGAAAACTCCCTGATGTTTTGCTCGTGATAATTCTCCAAGATTAGTTCTTGAGCAAAAAGTATGTTGACTAGGGCTTCAGCATGCCTAGATGAGTTCAACACATGTCCTTTTCAGAATATACCATATCATAGTTTCAGCAAGGTCCTGCATAAAATATTAGAAGACAAGTGCAATTTCTATCTCACTATAATGGTACAAGAAAACAATTAAAAACATGACTGTATAGGGATCAATACGCCATATCTCAAACCCTAGGATACGCCGTATGGTTCCTATAAAAACAATTAAATTACTGGAAATTAAATATTTAGTTTTAAAAACTAATAACGTCCAGACATCTCTATACGCCATATCTAGAGGGGTTCGATACGCCGTATAGAGTGTCTGGGAAGACAGACTGGTGCAACAAACAATTAAAATGCGATAAACAATTAAAATGACCAGGTTATCTCCCGGGAAGCACTTTTGTTTTAGCTGGTCTTTAAGTTTGACCTTTTCCCTTTTCTATTTATCTTCTGGTGTTGTCACGACCCATCCTTCATTAATGAGAAGTAAAAGTTCTCGATAAGCATCGAGGCTATCCTTTTAATGTATGAGGTATTCAGACTCTTTTATGGTAATGTACTCCTCATCATCATTGAATAAGTACTTCATCATCTCGAATCTCCTGACTTTCCAGTTCGATGGTTCAGGGTTTGGATTACCTTTTTGATCTTCATGTCCTTGATTCTCTTAAGTGTCACCGACGTTGCTTGCTTCATAATCTCTTCCAAATACACGGTTGACATCAAGATAAGGATTACTGACCCATTCGGTTTTCATATTCGCATATGGTCCCCGTCTGAAATTTTCCATTCGAGTAAATAGAGCGATCTCGTGAGCATTCACTTTCCACCAGCACTCTTGTAGTCTTACCAGTAATTCATATTCAAGCTCTTAGATGTTTTCAAAGCAGCTTTTCAACCATCTGCAGAATTTCATCACCCTAGGAGTCGCGTCTCCCCATGATCCTTCTATTTTATCCTTAAGTGCTAAGGTTTCATCCTTTAGTTTCCCAATAGCTAGTTCATTATACCACCTATGATCTTGAAAATAGGTCATGCTTCCTACTCGAACCATTCCTGGCAGTTCCCCACCATTACAGAAACCATTAATATCAGATGTATATGTGGGCCATTTAGTTCCTCCATTCTTAAAGCGGTAAGGTTCGCATGTATGATCACATAGTTGGTATCGTACCCCATTTTCTGACCACGGTTCTTCAGTACCCTTTGCTTTGTCATTATTTAACGCTCGTTTATATTCATCATAAGTTTTGAAGTTTTGGATATCATAAGTGAACATATCAGTGTTGATTTTTAGAAGGCAGTTGAATTCATAGAATGCCTCGCACAAGGGTGTTTCAAAGTTAAATAGGTTTCCTTTAATCATAAAGATTTTTAGAGCAATGTCTGTTTCATTTGGATTGTCATCCTCCTTGGTTTCTTTATTGTGATCGGAAAGATGGTGGAATTTCATAATGAACTTTTCGACCATGTTAACCCAAGTAGTGATTGAGCATATACACTCCTTTATAAACCATTCACTTGCGGCTCCTGCGACTGAAACAGGGAAAATACTAACTCTGAATCGTTCTTGAGTCAATCCATTGATTTTGATGGGCCCAACAATTTTGAGAAACTTATCGATGTGTTTGAACGTGTTTTCCCCAACATTCCCATTAAAAGTGTCATCGCGTATTTTTACCAAGAATGTTCCTTGTATTTCAACGATACATTTCTCGACCATTCTTCCTTTATTGTCATTAGAGATAAACTTCTTTCGTGTAGCGGTAATGTAGTCGTTAGGTTCCGCCATGGTGGTTTCTTTGTCAATTGATTTCCTGAAATTAAGCATAAATAATCAGTAGGGTGTTCCCTTGGAGAAGAGAACACATAAAACAAGAAATCGAAAACAAAAATTACTACTGTTACTATATCAGATGACATATACTCCGTATTCAATTGATGTGAATACGCCGTATAGCTCTATTGAATGTCAGTATGTCGTATTTCTTTTTGTGGACAATCTTTTGTATAGTGTGGTCCCTTGCATAGTTCGCATCCGACCTGAGCAGCGTACACTTTCTCTTTTAATTTCTTTATTTCTCGTCCTAGATTGTTGAGTTGGGCTTGGATAGCAGCAAGCCCGTCAGAAGTTTTAGTACAACTGGTTCTTGAAGCTGTTCCATTGTGCCATTTTTGGGAGTATTCAGCTATTTCTTGGATGGCTATTTTGGCATCATCGGCAGTTTTAGAAGGTATGGAACCCTTTGAGTCCAGAATTTGTCGAGTTGGAACATCGAGCCCATTATAAAACAAGATAACTTCTTGCATGTCGGTCAGATAATGTTGAGGACACTTCATCAGTAATTCTAAAAATCTTTCCCATGTACGAAAAAGGCTTTCATCGGGTTCTTGCTGGAAGTTGTTGATTTCCTCCATTTTCTTTGCGGTACGGGCAGGTGGACAGTATTTGTTCAAAAATTTAGTTTTAAGAACTTACCAGGTTGTAATCGAGCCAGATGGCTTAGCCATCTGCTTGCAGCTCTAGTCAGGGATACAAGGAAGGCTCAAAGCATGATTTGATCTTGAGTTACTTTTGGGATGCGAAATAAGTCAACAATATCTAGAACCTTTTCTATGTGTTCATTAGCACTTTTGTTCCGAAACACTAAAAGTATTGTCACGAAGTTCCTTGAAAAATTGCCCCTTCAATTCAAAGTGGGTGTCTTGGTTGATCGTGGGCCTAGTAACGCCCGACTCGTAATCTCCTCGGGTCTTGCTCATATACTGCTCCATTATTTCCGTCATTGTTTCTCTTACTTCTTCCTCTGATTGTCCCTTAATGTCAAAATTGTGATCGAACTCCGATGAATTCGATTCTACGAGACTTTGTGTATCGAAAACCCTCCTTCTTGAGCGAAATTTGTGTTCTAGGTTTTCATAAGGTGAGAGTAGTTCCTTTGTAGAACTTCTTGTCATGAACTACCTGAAACAAATGACAATAAATCATTAGGATATATCCTGATGAAAGAAATTGATGTGTGCTAAAACACACATCATTTATTTCTTGTAAAACACTATTAATCGGACTAAAAATGCTAAAATATGGATAATTATCGTGCATATATGCTTGTTTGGTATTTTTATGTCTTGCAGGTAAGAGGGTTTAAAACCAAGCAAAAACGGGTAATTACGGGTTTGTCGCGATCAAGAGTGCCTATTATTCAAAATCAAGACCAAGTCGTGAAAAGTCCCCGAGCATGCCATTGGAAAAAGCGCGAGAAAACGAGTCCAATGGGTATCTCGTTGCTATTAGGCCAGCTGTAACCATTTTAATGGGCGGGAGCCCATACTTGTTATAGCCTAATATAATTAACCAAGGCCCAACAAATAACAGACCTTGGCCCATCTTCATATTGGAAAATCTGGTAATAATTTTATATAAGTGGGATATGATGTCAGCAGCAACATGACACGGGAATTAATTCCTCCTTTTGTCATGTAGGCGTCACTAGGTTGATGGGGTAGCCAATTATAATTTGGACACATGGCGGGTTTGTTTGTTTTAGGAATTCAGTTTTGCAAATGTCGATAGAACTAGTGTAATGGTATGCGTTATCTAGACGCCATTGTGGATGTTACGTGTGTGTTATAATAGGTGGTGGGGAATAATTGTGGGGGTGCGCTGGCGTACGAGGTGGCAATTTTTTATGGCAATGATTGGCTGAATATATGTGGCAATGATTGAGTAGTACAAAATGCCCCTTGGCTTATATAAAGCACATGGCTCTCACCATTTGGAGGAGGTTTTCAACTTATTTTTCTACTTTTTTAGTTATAAGTTTTAGGAGTAGTTTTTAGTGTAGCTTAAAATTTAGCTTATTTTCTTTTTATGTATTTTTAGCTTATAAATTTGTAAAAGTTTATTGTGAGCTTATTGAATCCTTTTATTGTACTTTTTGAGCTTATTATTAAATAAGATTTGGTGTTTGAAAGTGCTTAATGATTTAGCTTATTTGCTTTTTCTTTTCTTCTTCTATTTTTTGAATATAAGATTGCTTATTTGCTATGCTTAGTAACAAATAAGTGATAAATCAAATGAGTAGTTTCGTTACTTATTTGATTTGTTAGCCTATTTCTTTTATAAGCCTTGATTAAATAAGTTTGTAAATGAGCTTTTGGGATCTAGCTTATTTTCGAATTAGTTTAGTTTGTTCATTGCTTATTTCGTTTTTCTACTCTTTCCACTAGCTTATTTATTTTGTCGGCTAAGCTATCCTTTGGCTTATTCGATTCGTATCTAAGCTTAAATATTCCAAAATAAGCTTAGGCTTATTATATTTCATTCTCTCTTCTAGTCTTTCTTTTTGATATTCGCTTAATCGACAATCGTTGTGCTAGCTTAGTTGTGTTATTAACTCGTTTTTCCTAAATCTTAGTGCTTATTCGTTTGGTTTTGCTTTATAAAATTTCGTTTAGCTAGAATTAATAAGTCAATCTAATTTGGGAGCATTTGATTTGATGGTAACAAAAGGGACACCTTTGTTCGGATTGTAGAAATTTCATTGGGCTTGTGTTTGTTCAGACATTGGGTCACGTATGGTTTAGATTGGGCCTGAGTTTGATATATCACTTTTGGTCTTATGGTTGTTATTTGACTAGTTTAGAAATTGTTTAGGCATGCGTTAGAATTAGCCAACTAGGCCACTATTGGAATGTTTGGCTGAGTAATAATAAAGTAGGAATTAGATATCAATTTCTTTACATAACAGTTTGTTTGTGTTTTATGATTTTTGGTGGCGGTCTACTTATGAGGCGTGGAGCTTACGGGTTTAATAAGCTAGATAGAATGTAAGTTTTTTCTTTAGCTTATTAAATCGGGTGGTTATCGTTTACTTGCGGATCTTCAATTCGGTTCTATTTTCTATCCTTTTTCAATTTGTTAGTGTAGACTTAGAATAAGATGTTTAGTTTAGCTTATTTGATCATTATGCATAGTGAGTAGTTTAGTTTATGCTTGTTAAGTAAATTTGTGTTTAGTGAATTAAGTGTGGAATTTAATAAGTGTTTTGTGATAATAATTTGCAAAAATTATTTAGTTTAGTGTTTTATTTAGTCGAACGGGCAAAAGCCGTAAGATTAAGTGGGCATTAAATTAGCTATTAATTTCTCGATAAAAAGTCGTATTCAATATTAAGCCAATGTTTTAGGGATCCAATTTATTAGACTGAAATTAGTTCATCATTAAGATCAAAAATTTTACACTTAAGAATCTATTCACCTTTACTTGACAAGCATATTTTTCTTTTTATATCGTTCGTCTTATTCGCTTGCTTATTAATTAGTTTAATCTAGTTTATTAATTTCTTTTTTTTATTAAAATCCAAAACCAAAAATTAAAAGACATTCGAGCATCTAAATTTCAAACATAAACATGATTTTCAAATTCATCTCTCGCCATGAAAACGA
The DNA here is from genome assembly GCA_026074375.1 of Tanacetum coccineum. Lineage (NCBI taxonomy): Eukaryota > Viridiplantae > Streptophyta > Magnoliopsida > Asterales > Asteraceae > Tanacetum > Tanacetum coccineum. The sequence goes on from BQNB010095611.1 coordinate 13,351, forward strand.
CACTCAGAAGATTGATTATTGTTTGTCGAGCAATTTTCATATCTAACGGGAAATACTATATATTATTACGACACGCGTTTGACGTTTATCAGAAATAGAATCGAAACAAGTAGATTTTTGGTCTGTTACTATATCAGATGACATATACTCCGTATTCAATTGATGTGAATACGCCGTATAGCTCTATTGAATGTCAGTATGTCGTATTGATTTCTCAGAATACGTCGTATTGTTTGGAAAAACAGATACGCCGTTTAGACTGTAAAACTTAATACGCTATCCTAAGCATAAGGTTTGATACATCATATCAAACTAGTGGATACGGCGTATCAGGTGATCAGTCAGAACAAAATACTATTTAAAAACAATTAAATGCGGGAATTTAAAAAAACAATTTAGACACACAATGCGAATAAATACAAATAGAATTTAAAATAATTAGATTACACTAAACTAAATTAATTAATGGTTAGAAATACTAATGAGAATAAGGTTTAATTAATTCACTCCCCGGCAACGGCGCCTAAAACCTGATGTGCTATCGTGTAGGGTCAATTAGTTGATTATCAAGTTGCAAATTTATATTTAGCCGACAAACCTAAAACAACACTTTAACGAGCAGTATACCCGGTCAAGATGGAGTTCGTGGTAAGTAGGGTGTCGAACACTAAGAATGGAACATTAATCCTATATTCTATTAGTATTTTAATTAGTATATTTAATAGTTAAACCTATGCTATATAAGTTGTCTAATGATATGGGGGTTTTTTAGCCTGAGAGACTGGCACAGGTTTGGTGGAAACAAATATCAATTCAATACACAATAAACACAAAAGAAGAAAATCATAAGAAAGAAAAGCGGTACAAGCCAAATGATAGAAAACTATATTAGCCATATTAAATCCAGTTCAATGTCGGTTTGTTTGTTTTAGTGCAATGATTTACATATCTCAAAGCGACATATCATTCTTAAGATTTAGGCAGGATATCATCCTAAGATCTAGACACGATTAATCCTGTCACAATTAACGCATCCACATAAAGCATCCTTTAGTTTAATTATAATCTATCTTAGGGATTAAAGCAGTGGTGATCCTGTTAAAATCCTAGCCCAATGGGACTTTACCCACTTATTGTTTGACGGGGTTTCATATACTGGTAGTCCACTATTCAAATCTTTATCAGTTAATTAAGATCATGATTGCTGAAACATAAACGGGTCACCTACCGTTCCAACTAAGCTCATAATTTAAAGACAAAGATAGAACGTTATTTGTGATCCTATTGGTACAGTAATATTAAACACGATATGGAGAGCTATCCCGGTATCTATATTACTTGGTCCGTATCACTAGATCGAGTTAAATGATAGGTCGCATATTCAAACACATAAACAAGTATGAGGTGATAAACATAAATAAACAATCATGATAAATTAAGAAATCGATTTTAAAACAAACCAAACATTAAACTTTCATTAAGATGGCTAATACCCGAGGGTATTAACGCACAACCATTGTAATTATACAAGCGTAATCAAATAATGAAAATCGAACGATTAAGAGAGTAAAAATTACACGATGTCTTATATGGATTCGTGATCAATGCTTGACTTTGGTGGCTAATCTTCTCTTCTAAAATTCATCTTTAATGAGTATGGTATAAAGAATATGATATTGCACACTGAAAACTCGTTTTTGAGTCTTCTATTTATAGTGTCTAAAAAAGACTCGATACGCCGTATCCGACAAGGTCGATACGTCGTATTGGGTTGGATTCCTTGGAGTGCGCGCTACGTTCATAATCAATCAGTGATATCATTCCCAATTTACTTGATTTACTGTATCTTTGAATAGTTATCTTCAAAGATACGGCGTATGTAGACAGAAGGGATACGCCGTATCAGGAATTGGTCAAACGCGTTTTCTTGTGCAGTCTTGCCAAGGATACGCCGTATCTCTTTTGTTGGATACGGCGTATTGGTCAAAAATCAACGTTCTTCAAATATCTTCGTTTTAGCTCCAAATTATGCGCCTTTTAGCTTGTCTTCACAAAACACTCATGAATTACTGTATTTATCAACTTTAAAGCAATTAAGTACCAAATAATGCAATAATTATATAAAAGTGGGCAAAACAGATGGGATAAATGATATAACAAATTGACGTTATTTGATGTCTTCAAGGGCTAATACCCTTGGGTATTAGCCATTATTATGAAGATTTGAATGTTTTGTTTGTTTATCTTGAATGCTTAATTTATCGTTGATTACTTGTTTATATTTATTAATTTATACTTGTTTACACGCTTTTGTTTGCAACCTATCATTCAACTGGATCTAGTGATACCGACCGCATTAGCTAGATGCCGAGATGGCTCTCCATATAGTTATTTATATATCTAGACAAATATGATCAAAAATAATGACCTGTCTTCGCCTTTAGATTAGTAAGCTTAGTTGGACCGGTAGGTGACCCTTGCGATCAATGAGTACCTTCTTAATCAATTGGTAAAGACTTGGCCAGTGGACTACTAGTATATAAATTGCCATTAAGCAGTAAGTGGGTAAAGTCTCTATGAGCTAGGGTTTAACAAGATCACCATTGCTTTAATCCCTAAGATAGATTATAATCAGCAAATAGGATGCTTTATGCGAATGTGTTTAATTGTGAAAGAATTCTACGTGTCTAGGTCTTAGGAAGAAGTAAAACCTAAGTTTTAAGAATGATATGCCGCCTCGAGATAAATATTCATTGCACTAAATAAACAATCCAACATTCTAATTGGATTAATTATGGTTAATACAGTTTTCTTATATTTGGCTAGACCACTCTTCTATCTTTTGTCTGTCTGCTTGCGTGTGTTATTATGTCTTAAGTAGATCTAAGTCACCACAAACCTGTGCCAGTCTATCAGGCTGAACCCTCCCCTTATCTGTTAGAATTAAGATTAACATAGGTTTAGCATAGGTTTAACATAGAACAAAATTAACATAGTTTAGTTAACTAAAATATTGATAAAATAAAAGATTAATTCTCGCTCTTAGTGATCGACACCCTACTTACCACAAAAATCCATCTGACCTAGTACACTACCCGTTAATGTGTTATTTTAGGTAAAGTCGGCAAAATATAAATTTAAAACTTGAACTATCATAAAATACACCTACACGATGATACAATCAAGTTTTTGGCGCCGTTGCCGGGGAGTGAAATTTTAATCTTGACTTTTATGTAATATTTTGGTTTTTAACATTAGATTATATATAACTCTTAGGATTAGTGTAATTTAGATTAATTAGTGTAATTTAGGTTAGTGTAAAATTTTGTAAAATTCTGTATATTTGCTTTTAATTGTTTGCTTGTATATTTTTTTATTTTTTTATGTGTGTGTTTTAAATTGTTTTCTATATGGCGTATTCAGTTCCATTGGATACGGCGTATCTAACTTTCTTTGCCAGTAAAACGTATCCATTCAATAGTTTGATACGGCGTATTAAAATCAATTGAATACGACGTATTGATCGTCTGATACAGTAACAGAAGCATATTTTTTGTATTTGATTTTTGTGCTTAATTTTCTGTATTAATGTTCTTCTGAGCAAATCCTACTAATGTTTTTACCCTTGTCACAAATCATACTAATCAGTAGTGAAAAGATTGAATAAGTAATGACAAAAATTCAGACAAAAACAACTATGGAATAATTCGCAACTAATGACAAAGAAAATTATTATTCAAGGATTACAAGTATTATGGTTAATGGTAAAAGAGCCTATGAACTAAATGGTAAATTCCTTGATGATTTGCGGGATAATGCCTTCAGTGGGACTAATGGAGAAGACGCGGTGAAGCATATCGAATACTTCCTTAAAATTGTTGACCTCATTAACTTGCCAAATGTAAATTACGAGCGACTTAGGCTCTCTGTTTTCCCGATTTCATTAGTTGGAAATGCAAGCAAATGGTTTGATGAATTTAAAGGTTCAATTACTAGTTGGGTGGATTTGACTGAAATTGTTTTTGGAAAATATTACCCGCCTTCTCATACTGATCGGATTACGGTGACAAAAGCCATAAGGGATCCAAGCAATTCTACGTTCGAAAAGTAGTTGGCCTCGAAATTTGCTAATCATATGATTATGGATCCATTCACCAAGAAAGTCTTATGGGATTTTTGGATTAAGAACAATGGTCAAGAAGGAGTTGCTGATAAGGAATTTTCTGATGCTGAGAAAGCTAATAATGACGATGAATAAGAAACAGATGAAATCTTTAGAATTGAAACAAACTTGTTCGACTACGAAACACCATTATGCACAGAATTCAAGGAGTTTAATTTTCTTCTTAAAGTTGATCCGGAATTATTTACTCATGATATTGAAAGAACTAAGACATACAAAGATTATGAGAACGAATTAAATAATGAACTTGAGAGCCATGGTCCGAAGTTGGAGTACCATATGAAATTTGTGATCATATTTGCAAACCTTTCCGTTTCAAAAATGGGAAAGCTAAATGGCCCACTTATAATTCAAATGAAGATGGATTCTGTAACGGATGAGAGTTACTAGGAATCGTTCGGGTTGGTTACATGACATATTTTTAGGACTATGAATGTTACAATGAGTTAGCAGACAGCAATTTGAAAGAAGAAGACCTTAAGCAAAAAGCTATTTATGAAAAATCATGGGGTGATGCAAGCCAAAGTATAATGAATTTTTACGCATGGTTAAAGAGGTCTTTCAGAAATTTCCACGAACTTGATTATGAACTATTCATAAAGCTTCAAGATTATTGGTGAAAAGTAAATGATCATGAATGCTCTCCATTTTCTAATTGAAGGAATCACATACAAGGACCATACGTAAACTACTACAGTAATTTTATGCATAATGAGGAACATGAGAATAAAGATAAACGTGGATTGATTGATAATCAAAAGCGAGCGCTTTGCAATATAAGAATATTTGAGATGATCAAGTATTCATTCGGTGAATACGAAGAGTATGTTGCCATAAAAGAACATGAATACAATGATTTGAAGAGCACAAATGAAGATGCATGTTGCACGTACCAAGAAATCTTTCGTAGGATGGACGAAGGGTGAATGGTAACAAGAGCCAAGTAAAGGAAGTTGTAGAAAAAGTCTAACTTAAAGACTAGCTGAAAGAAAAGTGCTTCCCGGGAGACAACCTGAACAGTTATTTATTTGTATCTAGTCTGTCTTCCAAGACATCAATACGGCGTATCCGCTCCATACCATATGGCGTATTGAATGTCTGGACGTTATTAGTCCTTTATTTTTCTGCATTTAAAACTTTATTGTTAGATCTGTCTATACGGCATATTCATGCACATGATACGGCGTATTTGGCAGACTGACTCGTATTGATACGATTTGCAAGAATCTTGATGACATCAAATAACGTTTATTTTATAGCAACATTTATCCCATGTAAATAACCCATTTTGTATGATTATTGCAAGGAATTGTTACTTAATCATTTGTATTCGAGAATTATAGTAATTATGGAGTACTTGGTGAAGATTAGCTAAAAGGCACACATTTTGGAGCATAAATGAAGAGTTTGAGAAAGTCTACTAATCTAACAGCAAATACGCCGTATTATTCTAGACCGATATGACGTATCCAAGACTTTGAAGAATACGCCGTATCCACATCAGTATATACGTCGTATATTATACTTTGGTCAAATATCAAGAAAAGCACACTTTCAGCCAATACTTCGTACCCAAGAAGCTCGATACGCTGTACCCAAGATGTACAAAACACCATACCAGAGTAGCCCAATACGCCATACCTAATAAGTCCGATACGCCGTATCGAGGAGGTCTGATATGCCGTACCCAAGAGGTCCGATACGCCGTATCCATATCAGCTCAAGAAAATTCTAAAATATTTTATTCTTGGAGCCCACACCAAGTTATCCAATACGCCGTATCGAACCGCCTTCCAGACCACTATATATAGACGACCCTAAACTCAGTTTTAGGTATGCAAGTGAATCCCTAAACCACCAAGTCGACCGAGAGATGAATAAAAGAGCCCAAAAGGTCAGAAAATATCCTCAAGATCATAGGAAAACTCTTGTAATCTTCGCGCAACTGAATATGCTTTCGATTAAGGTTTCTTTATTTTAATCGTTCATATATCAAACCGTGTGTATTTTTACAATAACTATCAAATGATACCTTTAGGTATCAGCCATGTTTATGAAGATCTAATGTTTGGTTTGATTATCTTCATTGCTTAATTTATCGTTGATTGTTGTTTATGTTTATCAATTTATATTCATTTGCGTGCTTAAGTATGCGACCTATCATTCAATTGGGTTTAGTCCTATATATTTAACGCGCTGCAACTTCGATGTTGTTTGGGCGTAGGCTAAGAGTTCAGGACAGCTTTCCATATTGCAATTTATATATCTAGAATCATATGATCACTTATATTGACCTATCTTTGCCCTTTGATTATGAGCTTAGTTGAACCATAAGGTGACCTTCGTACCAACGAGTACGTTCTAATCAATTGGTAAGGACTCGGACAGTGGACTACTAGTATATAAAGAGCCATTAAGCAGTAAGTGGGTAAAGTCTCCATGAGCTAGGGTTTAGTAAGAGCACCATTCTTAATCTCCTAAGATTGATTATAATCAACAAATGCTTGCTTTATGCGGATGCGTCTAATTGTGACAGGATTAGCGTGTCTAGATCTTAGGAAGAAGTACCGCCTACGTCTAGGAATGATATGCCCCTTTGAGATAAGACAATCATTGCACTAAATAAACAAACCTACGTTTTATTAGATTATTCATGGTTGATATGTTTTCCTTACATTAGTCCTTGACCGTTCCTCTATCTTTTTTTTATCTTCTTGTGTGTGTTTATTGCTTTACTTGTCATCAAAACCTTAGGTTAGATACACAAAACCATGCCAGTCTCTTAGGATGAAACCCCCCTTTTTTGCATTAATTTTAGGTTTAACTTAGATAACTAAAATACTGATAGATTAGATATTAACGCTCTCGCTCTCAGTGATCGACACCCTACTTACCACGAAACTCCATCTGACCAGGTACACTGCCCGTTAAAGTGTTGTTTTTAGGGATAGTCGGCATAAAATAAATAGTAAAACTTGATACATAAATAACACCTACACAACGACACGTCAAGTTTTTGGCGCCGTTGCCGAGGAGTGAAGTTGTTTAATTCTTATTTATTAGTTTTTTAGTTTAGTTTAGATTAATTTGTATATTTGCGTGTTTGTTTTCTGCATTGTATATTTTGCATATTGTGTGTTTGTGTGTTTTCTGCATTATTCAAAGAACACTATAAAAAAATTTCAAACCAATACAGCATATTCAGTTTATTGGATACGGCGTATAATTTTTTTTTTCAATCCAATACAGTGTATTCAACTCTATCATCAATACGGCGTATTCAGTTTACTAAATACGGCATATTAAGCAATTTGACAGTTTTCTTTCCTAGCAAATTTATTACAGGTAAATATGGACGACCCCAACATAACTATGGAAGAATACATCAGGCTTGAGGAAGAAAAAGCTCGTAGGCGTGGTAAGGTGTATAACTAGGAAACTGCTACGTATGGTAAGATCTAGGATAATGAAGACGTTCACGACCTCAGATCTGTTGAAGCTGAATTCCCAGCTATAGTCTTTGACGACACATTAACATCTGAAGCAACACTCTCGTGTGAACCCACAGTAAGTTTTCTTAACGATGAAATTGACTTTTGATTTTCATTTGACGATTCTGACGATGAAGATTACACGGTAATTTTTGACAAAAACTCATTTTCTTAAAAAATAATTTCTACTAATGATTTGAAAACGGATTCGAAAAATGGTAATGAAAAAATCAATATGCCGTTGTTTCCGTCACCCGAGCCTACGATCAGTTATTTTGATGATTTAGACTTCTTTAAAGATTTTGAGAATGAATTTCCAGCCATTATTTACAATGATGCTCTTACTTCTAAATTAGATTTATTAACTAAACCAATTTTAAACCCTCAACATATCGATGAATTTAATTTGAAAGATGAAACATCGTTGTCCGAATGTGATGAAGAGGAACAAAACATTTTAAACTTTAATGATCTATTTCGTTTTAACATAATTTATCCCAATGATTCAAAATCAAATAAGGACAATGATAATGATAAAGTCGATATTGAACACTCTTCGAGGTATTTATTTGTCAAACCATTACCTGATGTAATAAATACCGATGTTGGTGACTATGCACATGGGTTGAATAAGCTTTTGGAAACAGGTCATGATACATCTAATAAATTTTTCAAAACTGAAACTTTTATCAAGGGATTAAATTTTAATATCATGACTTAGAATCATCTTTATAAAGGGATGTCATTCATTTTACTAATCAAAAATTTGTATGTGCCATTTGGCATCCCGTTCAACCTCAAATTCTTTTATAAGGATGGGAGTAAATTGGGGCAAGTCTAACTTAAAGACTTTTCTATAAATAAAAGTGCTTGCCGGGAGACAACCCAGAATGTAATTTTCAATTTTATTGAGTTTATCTTCCCAAACAGTCTATACGGCGTATCCATACCCCATGGATATGGCGTATCAACTATCTGTACGTTATCCAGTCTTTATTTTTAGCACAGTCTATACGACGTATTCATTAAAAGAATACAGCGTATACATGTATCAATACGGGGTATCTTGGGGAATGGATACATCGTATCGACTTCCTGTACAGTTTTAGGTATTTATTTCGAGTCTAACCAAACAAATACACGGAGATAGAATTGAATTTGTTTTCTGAGAATTTACACAGGACTCATGAAAAATATCGACAAATATTGGCGGAGAATTTACATAAGAGATCTTGAAGTGTTGGAGTCTTGAAACTTCAAGGCGGCTGTTCAACAAAATTCTTGTTCAATAAATCGACATGGAGAATCTACCGAGCAAATATCAGGGGAGTTTCTCATTCTAATTCTTTTTAATTCCCGTATTTAATATTTTATATATACAACGAGGACATTGTATAATTCAAGTGGGGGATGGAATTAGAATGTTTACTTGTCCTAATTTTCACACTAAAATGCTTAAATTATGCTCAAATTTAAAAACTTTTCAAGCATACTTTTGTAAAATTACTTGATACATAAGCCATACACAATAACCCTTATTAGATATTTTGAGAATTTAGCCTATCTGTTTCCAAATGTTTACCTAAATTCCACAACATTATGAGTGTACCGGTGATGTTGTAGACTTTAGAACTTGGCTTTGTATATCTATTCAAGACCGCAATAATGAGTACTATGGATTTAGATGGTGTAACTTGTTTAAATTGATAAATTTTATGATTACACCCAAATCGCCTTTACATGTTGCTTATTAACTAACTACACTGGTTAGTTAACCCTATATAAACCCTTTGTTTACTCTCATTTTAAGAGTAAGATATACCTAGAACAACCCGTAGAGCTAATCCTTTAGGAACTATGGTATGTGCTTAATTACACATACCATTTTCCATTCTAAACAGACTTAAATGACCAAAAACGTACCAAAAATACATTGTATTTGTATGTTTGCATTTGTATTGTGCAGGAAACGGATATTCAAGNAATAAGCTCTAAACCTACCCAAAGCTTATGAATAAGCTTAAACTAAGCAATCCCAATAAGCCGTCCATAATTGCTCATTCATCCATGGCTTAATCCAACAGTAGCTTTTTTCCTTTCTTAAAACACTAAAAAAACTAACTCTTTGCCTCAAAGGGCTTACAAAGCTTAAATAGGAAAAACGAGCTAGGGTTTTTAACTTGGCTCTTCTCTTTGTGTTCTTCCTGGTGTGTTTCTTTGTAGACACACCAATGTCTTGTGTTTGTTGTGAGAGTGTAAACACAATAAACAAATCTTGGCCCTTCATTTATCTGGGTGCCCAAGTCGAATTATCTCAACCCTTGATGATTTTGAGGGAATTTGGATTGCCAACATGGCATGCCCATGTGGGGGGTGTGGGGTTAAGGATTGTGAAGGTTTTGGAGGGTTGTGGGAGGTCAACGAGGTGGATAGGGATAGGTTTGGGAGGTTATGGAGTTGGCGGGAAACCTTTGATAAAGATGTACAGTAGTTTGAAAATGGGGTGAGGGTTTGTGGGTTAGGCAGGTTTGGTCCTCCAAGGTTATAACATTGTTTGCAAATTAAGTCCTTGTGGGTTATAGATATTTCGGGACTTGGCAAGAGCACCCCTTGAGGGTTATAATGAGCATTACACCACAGGTCCTTGTTAGTTATAACCTTGGAAAGGTGGCAGACTTGGCCCTTGGGGTTAAGTCTTTGGGCATTTGGCAGTTTTGAACCCTCACAAATTTTTCTTCTTTTCCTTCTTTAAATAAGTTTAGGATTTGGCAATTTAAGTCCCTAAACTTATTTTTCTTCACTTGTTGACTTCTGGATTTGTCGGGGTTGACTTGGGTTGACTTTTTGACACTTGGGCTTGGTCTTGACTTTGTCTTTTCCATGCTTTTCCATTCCGTGTCCGGTTTTGTCATTTTGGCTTCGTTTTTCGTCTTTTTCTTAGATATCCGTTCCTGCACAATACAATTATCAAAACAAGCATATTTTTGGCATTTTAAGTCCGTTTTTGGTTATTTTAACTTGTTTTTAAAGGTAAAAGGTATGTGTAATTAAGCATATACCAAGCATCATAAAATAATAAAAACCATTTTGGTCCCCCTCCTCATGCATGCATGCGTCCAAACACCCCTAATGAACCTTGGAGACTAAGTTGAATTCAAATTACAATAAGACAAGTTCCAACACATGTTTTTGTCCTAGTTTCATTTTGATTGGTGGATCAAATTGGTCCCCTCCATTCTCTTGTCCTATTACACGACACACACACAACACACAACACACATTTAGTGTGTGAAGTAAACTTGGCATTACATATATCATATTACTTCCACTTTCTTATTCATATTTCACACACACTTAGCATTTGAGATTTCTTTTCTCTCTTGCTCTCCCTAGCCTACGAAAACACACACACACATACATAAACTTATAACTTTTCATCTTTGATCAAAAACTCTTAAAGATTTGTTGAAGGTTTGATCATTTGTATCATTCGGGTATTAGTTATACAACATTTGGGTTGTTTCTAGTCATCAATCATCCTTCTAAACCACTTCTTTTTGTAAGTCTCTTAATCTATGAATAACTTGTACTTTCCTAATCATCTTGATGCATACATAATAGTTGTATAACTTATTTTGTGAAAATAAGATTTTAAAACTACATAAACCTTAAAAGATTACATATATATTTCGAAAATGATAAAAAGAAATATAAGGAAATCATAGTTTTGTGATCGTGGTTATTTTCGTGTAATAAAAATAGTATGTTATAGCTTATTATGTTCGGCTTATGTTAATAAGCTTTTGGAAAGCTTACTTTGATTATTTTGAGCTTATTGGACTTATTATTAGTTCGGCCCAATAAGGAAAACGAAGGGAACGTTTTGTTCAAGCTTATTTGATTCGACTTATATTTTATTCGGCTTATTTCTTGCTTATTTTTGAAAGGACAAGACGTTAAGCTTATTTGGCTTAACAAATAAGCCAAAGAATGCTTAAGGGGCTTTTAAGCCACGTCCCACATCAAAAAGCCCATGAACCGCGAGCTTAACTCATAAGCTTAAGGTTTGGCTTATGTTGTTTTGGCTTATTAAGAGCTTATGATAGCTTATAGAAGAACCAAGGACTCATTTAATACTTTGTTAATACAAATAAACCGGTTTTAAACAAAACGTTTTACAATCAACTTAGACTAAGGTTTTATTAATAAAAAAACATAACAGACCTCTTATTATCTCACAAACATGATTTCTTTACTATCTCTCATCTTTGTAGAAAAACACATGCAACTTGAAAAAGCATACAAATTCTTTTAAAACCCTAACTTTACACAAAATCATCTTACACTTATTTTCTCATTTAGTATATAATCAAATGCAGCGAATCCAAGGAAAATCTCATAAGATTACACAAGATATCTTAAGATTTTGCAAATCAAAATCCGGATTTAGTTACTGTTTGCCGGTGCCCTTAGTTTTGCAAGCCGGTGCCATTGGTAAACAGCACTGGAAGAACCGGCCTACAGTAAAATGTTTGGCTATAAATACCAAGCTATTTCTCATGTTTTCACACACCTTTCTCATCTAATCTTCTCTCTAATCAACGGATTTAGTTACTGTTTGCCGGTGCCCTTAGTTTTGCAAGCCGGTGTACATCAAGTGTAGTTGTGTTATCATCGATTCTCGTGTGTGAGAAATTTGGTGATCATCTTTGTAACCTAAAGAAGTGTACCATCGTTGTGAAGGCTTCTCCGCCAAATGAAAGGAGCTCGGTGACTAGTGTTTAACAAACTCTAGAGTAGG